>JBBPBR010001213.1:0-39243 GCA_037974775.1 Cicer pinnatifidum | reverse complement strand
TAGGCTTATTCTTGTCCAATTAGGGTTTTTAACCAATCTTGTGCATCCAATAAGTTGAGTTGTGTCATTGGATTAACATTTAGGTCATTTTCGTCCTCCCTAGGCTTATTCTTGTCCAATTAGGGTTTTTAACTAATCTTGTGCATCCAATAGGTGTGTTTGTGTCATTGGATGATCAATTAGGTCATTTTCGTCCTCCATAGGATTATTCTTGTCCAATTAGAGTTTTTAACCAATCTTGTGCATCCAATAGGTGTGTTTGTTTCATTGGATGATCAATTAGGTCATTTTCATCCTCCCTAGGCTTATTCTTGTCCAATTAGGGTTTTTAACCAATCTTGTGCATCCAATAAGTTGAGTTGTGTCATTGGATTAACATTTAGGTCATTTTCGTCCTCCCTAGGCTTATTCTTGTCCAATTAGGGTTTTTAACTAATCTTGTGCATCCAATAGGTGTGTTTGTGTCATTGGATGATCAATTAGGTCATTTTCTTCCTCCCTAGGCTTATTCTTGTCCAATTAGGGTTTTTAACCAATCTTGTGCATCCAATAAGTTCATTTGTGTCACTGGATTAACATTTAGGTCATATCCGTCCTCCCTAGGCATATTCTTATCCAATTAGGGTTTTTAACCAATCTTGTGCATCCAATAGGTGTGTTTGTGTCATTGGATGATCAATTAGGTCATTTTCGTCCTCCCTAGGCTTATTCTTGTCCAATTAGGGTTTTTAACCAATCTTGTGCATCCAATAAGTTGAGTTGTGTCATTAGATTAACATTTAGGTCATTTTCATTCTCCCTGGGCTTATTCTTGTCCAATTAGGTTTTTAACCAATCTTGTGCATCCAATAAGTTCATTTGTGTCATTGGATTCACATTTAGGTCATTTTCGTCCTCCCTAGGCATATTCTTGTCCAATTAGGGTTTTTAACCAATCTTGTGCATCCAATAGGTGTGTTTATCTCATTGGATGATCAATTAGGTCACTTTGATCCTCCCTAGGCTTATTCTTGTCCAATTAGGGTTTTTAACCAATCTTATGCATCCAATAGGTGTGTTTGTGTCATTGGATGATCAAATTAGGTCATTTTCGTCCTCCCTAGGCAAATTCTTGTCCAATTAGGGTTTTTAACCAATCTTGTGCATCCAATAGGTGTGTTTGTGTCATTGGATGATCAATTAGGTCATTTTCGTCCTCCCTAGGCTTATTCTTGTCCAATTAGGGTTTTTAACCAATCTTGTGCATCCAATAAGTTGAGTTGTGTCATTGGATTAACATTTAGGTCATTTTCATTCTCCCTAGGCTTATTCTTGTCCAATTAGGTTTTTAACCAATCTTGTGAATCCAATAAGTTCATTTGTGTCATTGGATTCACATTTAGGTCATTTTCGTCCTCCCTAGGCATATTCTTGTCCAATTAGGGTTTTTAACCAATCTTGTGCATCCAATAGGTGTGTTTATCTCATTGGATGATCAATTAGGTCACTTTGATGCTCCCTAGGCTTATTCTTGTCCAATTAGGGTTTTTAACCAATCTTGTGCATCCAATAGGTGTGTTTGTGTCATTGGATGATCAATTTAGGTCATTTTGGTCCTCTCTAGGCATATTCTTGTCCAATTAGGGTTTTTAACCAATCTTGTGCATCCAATAGGTGTGTTTGTGTCATTGGATGATGAATTAGGTCATTTTCGTCCTCCCTAGGCTTATTCTTGTCCAATTAGGGTTTTTAACCAATCTTGTGCATCCAATAAGTTCATTTGTGTCATTGGATGATCAATTAGGTCATTTTCGTCCTCCCTAGGCATATTCTTGTCCAATTAGGGTTTTTAACCAATCTTGTGCATCCAATAGGTGTGTTTGTGTCATTGGATGATCAATTAGGTCATTTTCGTCCTTTCTATGCTTTTTCTTGTCCAATTAGGGTTTTTAACCAATCTTGTGCATCCAATAGGTGTGTTTGTGTCATTGGATGATCAATTAGGTCATTTTCGTCCTCCCTAGGCATATTCTTGTCCAATTAGGGTTTTTAACCAATCTTGTGAATTCAATAGGTGTGTTTGTGTCATTGGATGATCAATTAGGTCATTTTCGTCCTCCCTAGGCATATTTTTGTCCAATTAGGGTTTTTAACCAATCTTGTGCATCCAATAGGTGTGTTTGTGTCATTGGATGATCAATTAGGTCATTTTCGTCCTCCCTAGGCTTATTCTTGTCCAATTAGGGTTTTTAACCAATCTTGTGCATCCAATAAGTTGAGTTGTGTCATTGGATTAACATTTAGGTCATTTTCATTCTCCCTAGGCTTATTCTTGTCCAATTAGGTTTTTAATCAATCTTGTGCATCCAATAAGTTTATTTGTGTCATTGGATTCACATTTAGGTCATTTTCGTCCTCCCTAGGCATATTCTTGTCCAATTAGGGTTTTTAACCAATCTTGTGCATCCAATAGGTGTGTTTATCTCATTGGATGATCAATTAGGTCACTTTGATAACATTTAGGTCATTTTCGTCCTCCCTAGGCATATTCTTGTCCAATTAGGGTTTTTAACCAATCTTGTGCATCCAATAGGTGTGTTTGTGTCATTGGATGATCAATTAGGTCATTTTCGTCCTCCCTAGGCTTATTCTTGTACAATTATGGTTTTTAACCAATCTTGTGCATCCAATAGGTGTGTTTGTGTCATTGGATGATCAATTAGGTCATTTTCGTCCTCCCTAGGCTTATTCTTGTCCAATTAGGGTTTTTAACCAATCTTGTGCATCCAATAAGTTGAGTTGTGTCATTGGATTAACATTTGGGTCATTTTCGTTCTCCCTAGGCTTAATCTTGTCCAATTAGGGTTTTTAACCAATCTTGTGCATCCAATAGGTGTGTTTGTGTCATTGGATGATCAATTAGGTCATTTTCGTCCTCCCTAGGCTTATTCTTGTCCAATTAGGGTTTTTAACCAATCTTGTGCATCCAATAGCTTTGTTTGTGTCATTGAATTAACATTTAGGTCATTTTCGTCCTCCCTAGGCATATTCTTGTCCAATTAGGGTTTTTAACCAATCTTGTGCATCCAATAGGTGTGTTTGTGTCATTGGATGATCAATTAGGTCATTTTCGTCCTCCCTAGGCTTATTCTTGTCCAATTAGGGTTGTTAACCAATCTTGTGCATCTAATAGGTGTGTTTGTGTCATTGGATGATCAATTAGGTCATTTTCGTCCTCCCTAGGCTTATTCTTGTCCAATTAGGGTTTTTAACCAATCTTGTGCATCCGATAAGTTTGTTTGTGTCATTGAATTAATATTTAGGTCATTTTCGTCGTCCCTAGGCATATTCTTGTCCAATTAGGGTTTTTAACCAATCTTGTGCATCCAATAGGTGTGTTTGTGTCATTGGATGATCAATTAGGTCATTTTCGTCCTCCCTAGGCTTATTCTTGTCCAATTAGGGTTTTTAACCAATCTTGTGCATCCAATAAGTTGAGTTGTGTCATTGGATTAACATTTAGGTCATTTTCGTCATCCCTAGTCTTATTCTTGTCCAATTAGGGTTTTTAACCAATCTTGTGCATCCAATAAGTTGAGTTGTGTAATTGGATTAACATTTAGGTCATTTTCGTCCTGCCTAGGCATATTCTTGTCCAATTAGTGTTTTTAACCAATCTTGTGCATCCAATAGGTGTTTTTGTGTCATTGGATGATCAATTAGGTTATTTTCGTCGTCCCTAGGCTTATTCTTGTCCAATTAAGGTTTTTAACTAATCTTGTGCATCCAATAAGTTCATTTGTGTCATTGGACGATCAATTAGGTCATTTTCGTCCTCCCCAGGCATATTCTTGTCCAATTAGGGTTTTTAACCAATCTTGTGCATCCAATAGGTGTGTTTGTGTCATTGGATGATCAATTAGGTCATTTTCGTCCTCCCTAGGCTTATTCTTGTCCAATTAGGGTTTTTAACCAATCTTGTGCATCCAATAAGTTGAGTTGTGTCATTGGATTAACATTTAGGTCATTTTCGTCCTCCCTAGGCTTCTTCTTGTCCAATTAAGGTTTTTAACCAATCTTGTGCATCTAATAGGTGTGTTTGTGTCATTGGATGATCAATTAGGTCATTTTCGTCCTCCCTAGGCTTATTCTTGTCCAATTAGGGTTTTTAACCAATCTTGTGCATCCGATAAGTTTGTTTGTATCATTGAAATAATATTTAGGTCATTTTCGTCCTCCCGAGGCATATTCGTGTCCAATTAGGGTTTTTAACCAATCTTGTGCATCCAATAGGTGTGTTTGTGTCATTGGATGATCAATTAGGTTATTTTCGTCCTCCCTAGGCTTATTCTTGTCCAATTAGGGTTTTTAACCAATCTTGTGCATCCAATACGTTCATTTGTGTCCTTGGATTAACATTTAGGTCATTTTCGTCCTCCCTAGGCATTATCTTGTCCAATTAGAGTTTTAGACCAATCTTGTGCATCCAATAGGTGTGTTTGTGTCATTGGATGATCAATTAGGTTATTTTCGTCCTCCCTATGCTTATTCTTGTCCAATTAGGGTTTTTAACTAATCTTGTGCATCCAATAAGTTCATTTGTGTCATTGGATGATCAATTAGGTCATTTTCGTCCTCCCTAGGCATATTCTTGTCCAATTAGAGTTTTTGACCAATCTTGTGCATCCAATAGGTGTGTTTGTGTCATTGGATGATCAATTAGGTCATTTTCGTCCTCCCTAGGCTTATTCTTGTCCAACTAGGGTTTTTAACCAATCTTGTGCATCTAATAGGTGTGTTTGTGTCATTGGATGATCAATTAGGTCATTTTCGTCCTCCCTAGGCTTATTCTTGTCCAATTAGGGTTTTTAACCAATCTTGTGCATCCGATAAGTTTGTTTGTGTCATTGAATTAATATTTAGGTCATTTTCGTCCTCCCTAGGCATATTCTTGTCCAATTAGGGTTTTTAACCAATCTAGCGCATCCAATAGGTGTGTTTGTGTCATTGGATGATCAATTAGGTCATTTTCGTCCTCCCTAGGCTTATTCTTGTCCAATTAGGGTTTTTAACCAATCTTGTGCATCCAATAAGTTGAGTTGTGTCATTGGATTATCATTTAGGTCATTTTCGTCCTCCCTAGGCTTATTCTTGTCCAATTAGGGTTTTTAAACAATCTTGTGCATCCAATAGGTGTGTTTGTGTCATTGGATGATCAATTAGGTCATTTTCGTCCTCCATAGGCTTATTCTTGTCCAATTAGGGTTTTTAACCAATCTTGTGCATCCAATAAGTTGAGTTGTGTCATTGGATTAACATTTAAGTCATTTTCGTCCTCCCTAGGCTTATTCTTGTCCAATTAGGGTTTTTAACCAATCTTGTGCATCCGATAACTTTGTTTGTGTCATTGAATTAATATTTAGGTCATTTTCGTCCGCCCTAGGCATATTCTTGTCCAATTAGGGTTTTTAACCAATCTTGCGCATCCAATAGGTGTGTTTGTGTCATTGGATGATCAATTAGGTCATTTTCGTCCTCCCTAGGCTTATTCTTATCCAATTAGGGGTTTTAACCAATCTTGTGCATCCAATAAGTTGAGTTGTGTCATTGGATTAACATTTAGGTCATTTTCGTCCTCCCTAGGCTTATTCTTGTCCAATTAGGGTTTTTAACCAATCTTGTGCATCCAATAGGTGTGTTTGTGTCATTGGATGATCAATTAGTTCATTTTCGTCCTCCCTAGACTTATTCTTGTCCAATTAGGGTTTTTAACCAATCTTGTGCATCCAATAAGTTGAGTTGTGTCATTGGATTAACATTTAGGTCATTTTCGTCCTCCCTAGGCTTATTCTTGTCCAATTAGGGTTTTTAACCAATCTTGTGCATCCAATAGGTGTGTTTGTGTCATTGGATGATCAATTAGGTCATTTTCTTCCTCCGTAGGCTTATTCTTGTCCAATTAGGGTTTTTAACCAATCTTGTGCATCTAATAGGTGTGTTTGTGTCATTGGATTATCAATTAGGTCATTTTCGTCTTCCCTAGGCTTATTCTTGTCCAATTAGGGTTTTTAACCTATCTTGTTCATCCGATAAGTTTGTTTGTGTCATTGAATTAATATTTAGGTCATTTTCGTCCTCCCTAAGCATATTCTTGTCCAATTAGGGTTTTTAACCAATCTTGTGCATCCAATAGGTGTATTTGTGTCATTGGATGATCAATTATGTCATTTTCGTCCTCCATAGGCTTATTCTTGTCCAATTAGGGTTTTTAACCAATCTTGTGCATCCAATAAGTTGAGTTGTGTCATTGGATAATCATTTAGGTCATTTTCGTCCTCCCTAGGCTTATTCTTGTCCAATTAGGGTTTTTAACCAATCTTGTGCATCCAATAAGTTCATTTGTGTCATTGGATTAACATTTAGGTCATTTTCGTCCTCCCTAGGCATATTCTTGTCCAATTAGGGTTTTTAACCAATCTTGTGCATCCAATAGGTGTGTTTGTGTCATTGGATGATCAATTAGGTTATTTTCGTCTTCCCTAGGCTTATTCTTGTCCAATTAGGGTTTTTAACCAATCTTGTGCATCCAATAGGTGTGTTTGTGTCATTGGATGACCAATTAGGTCATTTTCGTCCTCCCTAGGCATATTCTTGTCCAATTATGGTTTTTAACCAATCTTGTGCATCCATTAGGTGCGTTTGTGGCAATGGATGATCAATTAGGTCATTTTCGTCCACCCTAGGCTTATTCTAGTCAAATTATGGTTTTTAACCAATCTTGTGCATCCAATAGGTGTGTTTGTGTCATTGGATGATCAATTAGGTCATTTTCGTCCTCCCTAGGCTTATTCTTGTCCAATTAGGGTTTTTAACCAATCTTGTTCATCCAATAGGTGTGTTTGTGTCATTGGATGATCAATTAGGTCATTTTCGTCCTCCCTAGACTTATTCTTGTCCGATTAGGGTTTTTAACCAATCTTGTGCATCCAATAAGTTTGTTTGTGTCATTGAATTAATATTTAGGTCATTTTCGTCCTCCCTAGGCATATTCTTGTCCAATTAGGGTTTTTAACCAATCTTGTGCATCCAATAAGTTCGTTAGTGTCATTGGATGATCAATTAGGTCATTTTCGTCCTCCCTAGGCATATTCTTGTCCAATTAGGGTTTTTAACCAATCTTGTGCATCCAATAGGTGTGTTTGTGTCATTGGATGATCAATTAGGTCATTTTCGTCCTCCCTAGGCTTATTCTTGTCCAATTAGGGTTTTTAACCAATCTTGTGCATCCAATAAGTTGAGTTGTGTCATTGGATTAACATTTAGGTCATTTTCATTCTCCCTAGGCTTATTCTTGTTCAATTAGGTTTTTAACCAATCTTGTGCATCCAATAAGTTCATTTGTGTCATTGGATTCACATTTAGGTCATTTTCGTCCTCCCTAGGCATATTCTTGTCCAATTAGGGTTTTTAACCAATCTTGTGCATCCAATAGGTGTGTTTATCTCATTGGATGATCAATTAGGTCACTTTGATCCTCCCTAGGCTTATTCTTGTCCAATTAAGGTTTTTAACCAATCTTGTGCATCCAATAGGTGTGTTTGTGTCATTGGATGATCAAATTAGGTCATTTTCGTCCTCCCTAGGCATATTCTTGTCCAATTAGGGTTTTTAACCAATCTTGTGAATTCAATAGGTGTGTTTGTGTCATTGGATGATCAATTAGGTCATTTTCGTCCTCCCTAGGCATATTCTTGTCCAATTAGGGTTTTTAACCAATCTTGTGCATCCAATAGGTGTGTTTGTGTCATTGGATGATCAATTAGGTCCTTTACGTCCTCCCTAGGCTTATTCTTGTCCAATTAGGGTTTTTAACCAATCTTGTGCATCCAATAGGTGTGTTTGTGTCATTGGATGATCAATTAGGTCATTTTCGTCCTCCCTAGGCTTATTCTTGTCCAATTAGGGTTTTTAACCAATCTTGTGCATCCAATAAGTTCATTTGTGTCATTGGATGATCAATTAGGTCATTTTCGTCCTCCCTAGGCTTATTCTTGCCCAATTAGGATTTTTAACCAATCTTGTGCATCCAATAGGTGTGTTTGTGCCATTGGATGATCAATTAGGTCATTTTCGTCCTCCCTAGGGTTATTCTTGTCCAATTTGGGTTTTTAACCAATCTTGTGCATCCAATAACTTTGTTTGTGTCATTGAATTAATATTTAGGTCATTTTCCTCCTCCCTAGGCATATTCTTGTCCAATTAGGGTTTTTAACCAATCTTGTGCATCTAATAGGTGTGTTTGTGTCATTGGATGATCAATTAGGTCATTTTCGTCCTCCCTAGGCTTATTCTTGTCCAATTAGGGTTTTTAACCAATCTTGTGCATCCAATAAGTTCATTTGTGTCATTGGGTGATCAATTAGGTCATTTTCGTCCTCCCTAGGCATATTCTTGTCCAATTAGGGTTTTTAACCAATCTTGTGCATCCAATAGGTGTGTTTGTGTCATTGGATGATCAATTAGGTCATTTTCGTCCTCCCTAGGCTTATTCTTGTCCAATTAGGGTTTTTAACCAATCTTGTGCATCCAATAAGTTCATTTGTGTCATTGGATTAACATTTAGGTCATATCAGTCCTCCCTAGGCATATTCTTGTCCAATTAGCGTTTTTAACCAATCTTGTGCATCCAATAAGTTCATTTGTGTTATTGGATTAACATTTAGGTCATATTCGTCCTCTCTAGGCATATTCTTGTCCAATTTGGGTTTTTAACCAATCTTGTGCATCCAATTACTTTGTTTGTGTCATTGAATTAATATTTAGGTCATTTTCGTCCTGCCTAGGGATATTCTTGTCCAATTAGGGTTTTTAACCAATCTTGTGCATCCAATAGGTGTGTTTGTGTCATTGGATGATCAATTAGGTCATTTTCGTCCTCCCTAGGCTTATTCTTGTCCAATTAGGGTTTTTAACCAATCTTGTGCATCCAATAAGTTCATTTGTGTCATTGGATTAACATTTAGGTCATTTTCGTCCTCCCTAGGCATATTATTGTCAAATTAGGGTTTTTAACCAATCTTGTGCATCCAATAGGTGTCTTTGTGTCATTGGGTGATCAATTAGGGTATTTTCGTCCTCCCTAGGCATATTCTTGTCCAATTAGGGTTTTTAACCAATCTTGTGCATCCAATAGGTGTGTTTGTGTCATTGGATGATCAATTAGGCCATTTTCGTCCTCCCTAGGTTTATTTTTGTCCAATTAGGGTTTTTAACCAATCTTGTGCATCCAATAGGTGTGTTTGTGTCATTGGATGATCAATTAGGTCATTTTCGTCCTCCCTAGGCTTATTCTTGTCCAATTAGGGTTTTTAACCAATCTTGTGCATCCAATAAGTTCATTTGTGTCATTGGATTAACATTTAGGTCATTTTCGTCCTCCCTAGGCATATTCTTGTCCAATTAGGGTTTTTAACCAATCTTGTGCATCCAATAGGTGTGTTTGTGTCATTGGATGATCAATTTAGGTCATTTTCGATCTCTCTAGGCACATTCTTGTCCAATTAGGGTTTTTAACCAATCTTGTGCATCCAATAGGTGTGTTTGTGTCATTGGATGATCAATTAGGTCATTTTCGTCCTCCCTAGGCTTATTCTTGTCCAATTAGGGTTTTTAACCAATCTTGTGCATCCAATAAGTTGAGTTTTTTCATTGGATTTACATTTAGGTCATTTTCGTCCTCCCTAGGCTTATTCTTGTCCAATTAGGGTTTTTAACCAATCTTTTGCATCCAATAAGTTCATTTGTGTCATTGGATTAACATTTAGGTCATTTTCGTCCTCCCTAGGCATATTCTTGTCCAATTAGGGTTTTTAACCAATCTTGTGCATCCAACAGGTGTGTTTGTGTCATTGGATGATCAATTAGGTCATTTTCGTCCTCCCTAAGCATATTCTTGTCCAATTAGGGTTTTTAACAAATGTTGTGCATCCAATTGGTGTGTTTGTGTCATTGGATGATCAATTAGGTCATTTTCGTCCTCCCTAGGCTTATTATTGTCCAATTATGGTTTTTAACCAATCTTGTGCATCCAATAAGTTGAGTTGTGTCATTGGATTAACATTTAGGTCATTTTCGTCCTCCCTAGGCTTATTCTTGTCCAATTAGGGTTTTTAACCAATCTTGTGCATCCAATAGGTGTGTTTGTGTCATTGGATGATCAATTAGGTCATTTTCGTCCTCCCTAGGCTTATTCTTGTCCAATTAGGGTTTTTAACCAATCTTGTGCATCCAATAGGTGTGTTTGTGTCATTGGATGATCAATTAGGTCATTTTCGTCCTCCCTAGGCTTATTCTGGTCGAATTAGGGTTTCTAACCAATCTTGTGCATCCAATAAGTTGAGTTGTGTCATTGGATTAACATTTAGGTCATTTTCGTCCTCCCTAGGCTTATTCTTGTCCAATTAGGGTTTTTAACCAATCTTGTGCATCCAATAGGTGTGTTTGTGTCATTGGATGATCAATTAGGTCATTTTCGTCCTCCAGAGGCTTATTCTTGTCCAATTAGGGTTTTTAACAAATCTTGTGCAGCCAATAAGTTGAGTTGTGTCATTGGATTAACATTTAAGTCATTTTCGTCCTCCCTAGGCTTATTCTTCTCCAATTAGGGTTTTTAACCAATCTTGTGCATCCAATAACTTCATTTGTGTCATTTGATTAACATTTAGGTCATTTTCGTCCTCCCTAGGCTTATTCTTGTCCAATTAGGGTTTTTAACCAATCTTGTACATCCAATAGGTGTGTTTGTGTTATTGGATGAATAATTAGGTCATTTTCGTCCTCCCTAGGCTTATTCTTGTCCAATTAGGGTTTTTAACCAATCTTGTGCATCCAATAAGTTCATTTGTGTCATTGGATTAACATTTAGGTCATTTTCGTCCTCCCTAGGCATATTCTTGTCCAATTAGGGTTTTTAACCAATCTTGTGCATCCAATAGGTGTGTTTGTGTGATTGGATGATCAATTAGGTTATTTTCGTCCTCCCTAGGCATATTCTTGTGTAATTAGGGTTTTTAACTAATCTTGTGCATCCAATAAGTTCATTTGTGTCATTGGATGATCAATTAGGTCATTCTCGTCCTCCCTAGGCTTATTCTTGTCCAATTAGGGTTTTTAACCAATCTTGTGCATCCAATAGGTGTGTTTGTGTCATTGGATGATCAATTAGGTCATTTTCGTCCTCCCTAGGCTTATTCTTGTCCAATTAGGGTTTTTAACCAATCTTGTGCATCTAATAGGTGTGTTTGTGTCATTGGATGATCAATTAGGTCATTTTCGTCCTCCATAGGCTTATTCTTGTCCAATTAGGGTTTTTAACAAATCTTGTGCATCCAATAAGTTGAGTTGTGTCATTGGATTAACATTTAAATCATTTTCGTCCTCCCTAGGCATATTCTTGTCCAATTAGGGTTTTTAACCAATCTTGTGCATCCAATAGGTGTGTTTGTGTCATTGGATGATCAATTAGGTCATTTTCGTCCTCCCTAGGCTTATTCTTGTCCAATTAGGGTTTTTAACCAATCTTCTGCATCCGATAAGTTTGTTTGTGTCATTGAATTAATATTTAGGTCATTTTCGTCCTCCCTAGGCATATTCTTGTCCAATTAGGGTTTTTAACCAATCTTGCGCATCCAATACGTGTGTTTGTGTCATTGGATGATCAATTAGGTCATTTTTGTCCTCCCTAGGCTTATTCTTTTCTAATTAGGGTTTTTAACCAATCTTGTGCATCTAATAAGTTGAGTTGTGTCATTGGATTATCATTTAGGTCATTTTCGCCCTCCCTAGGCTTATTCTTGTCCAATTAGGGTTTTTAACCAATCTTGTGAATCCAATAGGTGTGTTTGTGTCATTGGATGATCAATTAGGTCATTTTCGTACTCCATAGGCTTATTCTTGTCCAATTAGGGTTTTTAACCAATCTTGTGCATCCAATAAGTTGAGTTGTGTCATTGGATTAACATTTAAGTCATTTTCGTCCTCCCTAGGCTTATTCTTGTCCAATTAGGGTTTTTAACCAATCTTGTGCATCCAATAAGTTCATTTGTGTCATTGGATTAACATTTAGGTCATTTTCGTCCTCCCTGGGCTTATTCTTGTCCAATTAGGGTTTTTAACCAATCTTGTGCATCCAATAAGTTCATTTGTGTCATTGGATTAACATTTAGGTCATTTTCGTCCTCCCTAGGCATATTCTTGTCCAATTAGGGTTTTTAACCAATCTTGTGCATCCAATAAGTTGAGTTGTATCATTGGATTAACATTTAGGTCATTTTCGTTCTCCCTAGGCTTATTCTTGTCCAATTAGGGTTTTTAACCAATCTTGTGCATCCAATAGGTGTGTTTGTGTCATTGGATGAACAATGAGGTCATTTTCGTCCTCCCTAGGCATATTCTTGTCCAATTAGGGTTTTTAACCAATCTTGTGCATCCAATAGGTGTGTTTGTGTCATTGGATGATCAATTAGGTCATTTTCGTCCTCCCTAGGCTTATTCTTGTCCAATTAGGGTTTTTAACCAATCTTGTGCATCCAATAAGTTCATTTGTGTCATTGGATTAACATTTAGGTCATTTTCGTCCTCCCTAGGCATATTATTGTCAAATTAGGGTTTTTAACCAATCTTGTGCATCCAATAGGTGTCTTTGTGTCATTGGGTGATCAATTAGGGTATTTTCGTCCTCCCTAGGCATATTCTTGTCCAATTAGGGTTTTTAACCAATCTTGTGCATCCAATAGGTGTGTTTGTGTCATTGGATGATCAATTAGGCCATTTTCGTCCTCCCTAGGTTTATTTTTGTCCAATTAGGGTTTTTAACCAATCTTGTGCATCCAATAGGTGTGTTTGTGTCATTGGATGATCAATTAGGTCATTTTCGTCCTCCCTAGGCTTATTCTTGTCCAATTAGGGTTTTTAACCAATCTTGTGCATCCAATAAGTTCATTTGTGTCATTGGATTAACATTTAGGTCATTTTCGTCCTCCCTAGGCATATTCTTGTCCAATTAGGGTTTTTAACCAATCTTGTGCATCCAATAGGTGTGTTTGTGTCATTGGATGATCAATTTAGGTCATTTTCGATCTCTCTAGGCACATTCTTGTCCAATTAGGGTTTTTAACCAATCTTGTGCATCCAATAGGTGTGTTTGTGTCATTGGATGATCAATTAGGTCATTTTCGTCCTCCCTAGGCTTATTCTTGTCCAATTAGGGTTTTTAACCAATCTTGTGCATCCAATAAGTTGAGTTGTGTCATTGGATTAACATTTAGGTCATATTCGTCCTCCCTAGGCTTATTCTTGTCCATTTAGGGTTTTTAACCAATCTTGTGCATCCAATAGGTGTGTTTGTGTCATTGGATGATCAATTAGGTCATTTTCGTCCACCATAGGCTTATTCTTCTCCAATTAGGGTTTTTAACCAATCTTGTGCATCCAATAGGTGTGTTTGTGGCAATGGATGATCAATTAGGTCATTTTCGTCTTCCCTAGGCATATTCTTGTCCAATTAGCGTTTTTAACCAATCTTGTGCATCCAATAGGTGTGTTTGTGTCATTGGATGATCAATTAGGTCATTTTCGTCCTCCCTAGGCTTATTCTTGTCCAATTAGGGTTTTTAACCAATCTTGTGCATCCAATAAGTTGAGTTGTGTCATTGGATTAACATTTAGGTCATATTCGTCCTCCCTAGGCTTATTCTTGTCCATTTAGGGTTTTTAACCAATCTTGTGCATCCAATAGGTGTGTTTGTGTCATTGGATGATCAATTAGGTTATTTTCGTCCTCCCTAGGCTTATTCTTGTCCAATTAGGGTTTTTAACCAATCTTGTGCATCCAATAGGTGTGTTTGTGTCATTGGATGATCAATTATGTCATTTTCGTCCTCCCTAGGCTTATTCTTGCCCAATTAGGGTTTTTAACCAATCTTGTGCATCCAATAAGTTGAGTTGTGTCATTGGATTAGCATTTAGGTCATTTTCGTCCTCCCTAGGCTTATTCTTGTCAAATTAGGGTTTTTAACCAATCTTGTGCATCCAATAGGTGTGTTTGTGTCATTGGATGATCAATTAGGTCATTTTCGTCCTCCCTAGGCTTATTCTTGTCCAATTAGGGTTTTTAACCAATCTTGTGCATCCAATAAGTTGAGTTGTGTCATTGGATTAACATTGAGGTCATTTTCGTCCTCCCTAGGCTTATTCTTGTCCAATTAGGGTTTTTAACCAATCTTGTGCATCCAATAGGTGTGTTTGTGTCATTGGATGACCAATTAGGTCATTTTCGTCCTCCCTAGGCTTATTCTTGTCCAATTAGGGTTTTTAACCAATCTTGTGCATGCAATAGGTGTGTTTGTGTCATTGGATGATCAATTAGGTCATTTTCGTCCTCCCTAGGCTTATCCTTGTCCAATTAGGGTTTTTAACCAATCTTGTGCATCCAATAGGTGTGTTTGTGTCATTGGATGATCAATTAGGTCATTTTCGTCCTCCCTAGGCTTATTCTTGTCCAATTAGGGTTTTTAACCAATCTTGTGCATCCAATAGGTGTGTTTGTGTCATTGGATGATCAATCAGGTGATTTTTGTCCTCCCTAGGCATATTCTTGTCCAATTAGGGTTTTTAACCAATCTTGTGCATCCAATAGGTGTGTTTGTGTCATTGGATGATCAATTAGGTCATTTTCGTCCTCCCTAGGCATATTCTTGTCCAATTAGAGTTTTTAAACAATCTTGTGCATCCAATAGGTGTGTTTGTGTCATTGGATGATCAATTAGGTCATTTTCGTCCTCCCTAGGCATATTCTTGTCCAATTAGGGTTTTTAACCAATCTTGCGCATCCAATAGGTGTGTTTGTGTCATTGGATGATCAATTAGGTCATTTTCGTCCTCCCTAGGCTTATTCTTGTCCGATTAGGGTTTTTAACCAATCTTCTACATCCCATAAGTTCATTTGTGTCATTGGATTAACATTTAGGTCATTTTCGTCCTCCCTAGGCATATTCTTGTCCAATTAGGGTTTTTAACCAATCTTGTGCATCCAATAGGTGTGTTTGTGTCATTGGATGATCAATTAGGTTATTTTCTTCCTCCCTAGGCTTATTCTTGTCCAATTAGGGTTTTTAACCAATCTTGTGCATCCAATAAGTTGAGTTGTGTCATTGGATTAACATTTAGGTCATTTTCGTCCTCCCTAGGCATATTCTTGTCCAATTAGGGTTTTTAACCAATCTTGTGCATCCAATAGGTGTGTTTGTGTCATTGGATGATCAATTAGGTTATTTTCGTCCTCCCTAGGCATATTCTTGTCCAATTAGGGTTTTTAACTAATCTTGTGCATCCAATAAGTTCATTTGTGTCATTGGATGATCAATTAGGTCATTTTCGTCCTCCCAAGGCATATTCTTGTCCAATTAGGGTTTTTAACCAATCTTGTGCGTCCAATACGTGTGTTTATGTCATTGGATGATCAATTAGGTCATTTTCGTCCTCCCTAGGCATATTCTTGTCCTATTAGGGTTTTTAACCAATCTTGTGCATCCAATAGGTGTGTTTGTGGCAATGGATGATCAACTAGGTCATTTTCGTCCTCCCTAGGCTTATTCTTGTCCAGTTAGGGTTTTTAACCAATCTTGTGCATCCAATAGGCGTGTTTGTGTCATTGGATGATCAATTAGGTCATTTTCGTCCTCCCTAGTCTTTTTCTTGTCCTATTAGGGGTTTTAACCAATCTTGTGCATCCAATAAGTTCATTTGTGTCATTGGATTAACATTTAGGTCATTTTCGTCCTCCCTAGGCATATTCTTGTCCAATTAGGGTTTTTAACCAATCTTGTGCATCCAATAGGTGTGTTTGTGGCAATGGATGATCAATTAGGTTATTTTCGTCCTCCCTAGGCTTATTCTTGTCCAATTAGGGTTTTTAACCAATCTTGTGTATCCAATAGGTGTGTTTGTGTCATTGGATGATCAATTAGGTCATTTTCGTCCTCCCTAGGCTTATTCTTGTCCAAATAGAGTTTTTAACCAATCTTGTGCATCCAATAACTTTGTTTGTGTCATTGAATTAATATTTAGGTCATTTTCTTCCTCCCTAGGCATATTCTTGTCCAATTAGGGTTTTTAACCAATCTTGTGCATCCAATAGGTGTGTTTGTGTCATTGGATGATCAATTAGGTCATTTTCGTCCTCCCTAGGCATATTCTTGTCCAATTAGGGTTTTTAACCAATCTTGTGCATCCAATAGGTGTGTTTGTGGCAATGGATGATCAATTAGGTCATTTTCGTCGTCCCTAGGCTTATTCTTGTCCAATTATGGTTTTTAACCAATCTTGTGCATCCAATAGGTGTGTTTGTGTCATTGGATGATCAATTAGGTCATTTTCGTCCTCCCTAGGCTTATTCTTGTCCAATTAGGGTTTTTAACCAATCTTGTGCATCCAATAAGTTCATTTGTGTCATTGGATGATCAATTAGGTCATTTTCGTCCTCCCTAGGCTTATTCTTGTCCAATTAGTGTTTTAAACCAATCTTGTGCATCCAATAGGTGTGTTTGTGTCATTGGATGATCAATTTGGTCATTTTCGTCCTCCCTAGGCTTATTCTTGTCCAATTAGGGTTTTTAACCAATCTTGTGCATCCAATAAGTTCATTTGTGTCATTGGATGATCAATTAGGTCATTTTCGTCCTCCCTAGGCTTATTCTTGTCCAATTAGGGTTTTTAACCAATCTTGTGCATCCAATAAGTTGAGTTGTGTCATTGGATTAACATTTAGGTCATTTTCGTCCTCCCTAGGCTTATTCTTGCCCAATTAGGGTTTTTAACCAATCTTGTCCATCCAATAAGTTGAGTTGTGTCATTGGATTAACATTTAGGTCATTTTCGTCCTCCCTAGGCTTATTCTTGTCCAATTAGGATTTTTAACCAATCTTGTGCATCCAATAAGTTTGTTTGTGTCATTGGATGATCAATTAGGTCATTTTCGTCCACCCTAAGCATATTCTAGTCCAACTAGGGTTTTTAACCAATCTTGTGCATCCAATAGGTGTGTTTGTGTCATTGGATGATCAATTAGGTCATTTTCGTCCTCCCTAGGCTTATTCTTGTCCAATTAGGGTTTTTAACCAATCTTGTGCATCCAATAAGTTCATTTGTGTCATTGGATTAACATTTAGGTCATTTTCGTTCTCCCTAGGCATATTCTTGTCCAATTAGGGTTTTTAACCAATCTTGTGCATCCAATTGGTGTGTTTGTGTCATTGGATGATCAATTTAGGTCATTTTCGTTCTCCCTAGGCATATTCTTGTCCAATTAGGATTTTTAATCAATCTTGTGCATCCAATAGGTGTTTTTGTGTCAGTGGATGATCAATTAGGTCATTTTCGTCATCCCTAGGCATATTCTTGCCCAATTAGTGTTTTTAACCAATCTTGTCCATCCAATAAGTTCATTTGTGTCATTGGATTAACATTTAGGTCATTTTCGTCCTCCCTAGGCTTATCCTTGTCCAATTAGGGTTTTTAACCAATCTTGTGCATCCAATAAGTTTGTTTGTGTCATTGGATGATCAATTAGGTCATTTTCGTCCTCCCTAGGCTTATTCTTGTCCAATTAGGGTTTTTAACCAATCTTGTGCTTCCAATAGGTGTGTTTGTGTCATTGGATGATCAATTAGGTCACTTTCGTCCTCCCTAGGCTTATTCTTGTCAAATTAGGGTTTTTAACCAATCTTGTGCATCCAATAGGTGTGTTTGTGTCATTGGATGATCAATTAGGTCATTTTCGTCCTCCCTAGGCTTATTCTTGTCCAATTAGGGTTTTTAACCAATCTTGTGCATCCCATAACTTTGTTTGTGTCATTGAATTAATATTTAGGTCATTTTCGTCCTCCCTAGGCATATTGTTGTCCAATTAGGGTTTTTAACCAATCTTGTGCATCCAATAGGTGTGTTTGTGTCATTGGATGATCAATTAGGTCATTTTCGTCCTCCCTAGGCTTATTCTTGTCCAATTAGGGTTTTTAACCAATCTTGTGCATCCAGTAGGTGTGTTTGTGTCATTGGATGATCAATTAGGTCATTTTCGTCCTCCCTAGGCTTATTCTTGTCCAATTAGGGTTTTTAACCGATCTTGTGCATCCAATAGGTGTGTTTGTGTCATTGGATGATCAATTAGATCATTTACGTCCTCCCTAGGCTTATTCTTGTCCAATTAGGGTTTTTAACCAATCTTGTGCATCCAATAGGTGTGTTTGTGTCATTGGATGATCAATTAGGTCATTTTCGTCCTCCCTAGGCATATTCTTGTCCAATTAGGGTTTTTAACGAATCTTGTGTATCCAATAGGTGTGTTTGTGTCATTGGATGATCAATTAGGTCATTTTCGTCCTCCCTAGGCTTATTCTTGTCCAATTAGGGTTTTTAACCAATCTTGTGCATCCAATAAGTTGAGTTGTGTCATTGGATTAACATTTAGGTCAATTTCGTCCTCCCTAGGCATATTCTTGTCCAATTAGGGTTTTTAACCAATCTTGTGCATCCAATAGGTGTGTTTGTGTCATTGGATGATCAATTAGGTCATTTTCGTCCTCCCTAGGCTTATTCTTGTCCAATTAGGGTTTTTAACCAATCTTGTGCATCTAATAGGTGTGTTTGTGTCATTAGATGATCAATTAGGTCATTTTCGTCCTCCCTAGGCTTATTCTTGTCCAATTAGGGTTTTTAACCAATCTTGTGTATCCGATAAGTTTGTTTGTGTCATTGAATTAATATTTAGGTCATTCTCGTCCTCCCTAGGCATATTCTTGTCCAATTAGGGTTTTTAACCAATCTTGTGCATCCAATAGGTGTGGTTGTGTCATTGGATGATCAAATAGGTCATTTACGTCCTCCCTAGGCATATTCTTGTCCAATTAGGGTTTTTAACCAATCTTGTGCATCCAATAGGTGTGTTTGTGTCATTGGATGATCAATTAGGTCATTTTCGTCCTCCCTAGGCTTATTCTTGTCCAATTAGGGTTTTTAACCAATCTTGTGCATCTAATAGGTGTGTTTGTGTCATTGGATGATCAATTAGGTCATTTTCGTCGTCCCTAGGCTTATTCTTGTCCAATTAAGGTTTTTAACCAATCTTGTGCATCCGATAAGTTTGTTTGTGTCATTGAATTAATATTTAGGTCATTTTCATCCTCCCTAGCCATACTCTTGTCCAATTAGGGTTTTTAACCAATCTTGTGCATCCAATAGGTGTGTTTGTGTCATTGGATGATCAATTAGGTCATTTTCGTCCTCCCTAGGCTTATTCTTGTCCAATTAGGGTTTTTAACCAATCTTGTGCATCCAATAAGTTGAGTTGTGTCATTGGATTAACATTTAGGTCATTTTCGTCCTACCTAGGCATATTCTTGTCCAATTAGGGTTTTTAACCAATCTTGTGCATCCAATAGGTGTGTTTGTGTCATTGGATGATCAATTAGGTCATTTTCGTCCTCCCTAGGCTTATTCTTGTCCAATTCGGGTTTTTAACCAATCTTGTACATCTAATAAGTTCATTTGTGTCATTGGATTAACATTTAGGTCATTTTCGTCCTCCCTAGGCATATTCTTGTCCAATTAGGGTTTTTAACCAATCTTGTGCATCCAATAGGTGTGTTTGTGTCATTGGATGATCAATTAGGTCATTTTCGTCCTCCCTAGGCTTATTCTTGTCCAATTAGGGTTTTTAACCAATCTTGTGCATCCAATAAGTTGAGTTGTGTCATTGGATTAACATTTAGGTCATTTTCGTCCTCCCCAGGCATATTCTTGTCCAATTAGGGTTTATAACCAATCTTGTGCATCCAATAAGTTCATTTGTGTCATTGGATTAACATTATGTCATTTTCGTCCTCCCTAGGGATATTCTTGTCAAATTAGGGTTTTTAACCAATCTTGTACATCTAATAAGTTCATTTGTGTCATTGGATTAACATTTAGGTCATTTTCGTCCTCCCTAGGCATATTCTTGTCCAATTAGGGTTTTTAACCAATCTTGTGCATCCAATAGGTGTGTTTGTGTCATTGGATGATCAATTAGGTCATTTACGTCCTCCCTAGGCTTATTCTTGTCCAATTATGGTTTTTAACCGATCTTGTGCATCCAATAGGTGTGTTTGTGTCATTGGATGATCAATTAGGTCATTTTCGTCCTCCCTAGGCATATTCTTGTCCAATTAGGGTTTTTAACCAATCTTGTGCATCCAATAGGTGTGTTTGTGTCATTGGATGATCAATTAGGTCATTTTCGTCCTCCCTAGGCTTATTCTTGTCCAATTAGGGTTTTTAACCAATCTTGTGCATCCAATAAGTTGAGTTGTGTCATTGGATTACCATTGAGGTCATTTTCGTCCTCCCTAGGCTTATTCTTGTCCAATTATGGTTTTTAACCAATCTTGTGCATCCAATAGGTGTGTTTGTGTCATTGGATGATCAATTAGGTCATTTTCGTCCTCCCTAAGCTTATTCTTGTCCAATTAGGGTTTTTAACCAATCTTGTGCATCCAATAGGTGTGTTTTTGTCATTGGATGATCAATTAGGTCATTTTCGTCCTCCCTAGGCATATTCTTGTCCAATTAGGGTTTTTAACGAATCTTGTGCATCCAATAGGTGTGTTTGTGTCATTGGATGATCAATTAGTTCATTTTCGTCCTTCCTAGGCATATTCTTGTCAAATTAGGGTTTTTAACCAATCTTTTGCATCCAATAGGTGTGTCTGTGTCATTGGATGATCAATTAGGTCATTTTCGTCCTCCTTAGGCATATTCTTGTCCAATTAGGGTTTTAACCAATCTTGTGTAACCAATAGGTGTGTTTGTGTCATTGGATGATCAATTAGGTCAGTTTCGTCCTCCCTAGGCTTATTCTTGTCCAATTAGGGTTTTTAACCAATCTTGTGCATCCAATAAGTTGAGTTGTGTCATTGGATTAACATTTAGGTCATTTTCGTCCTCCCTAGGCTTATTCTTGTCCAATTAGGGTTTTTAACCAATCTTGTGCATCCAATAACTTGGTTTGTGTCCTTGAATTAATATTTAGGTCATTTTCGTCCTCCCTAGGCATATTCTTGTCCAATTAGGGTTTTTAGCCAATCTTGTGCTTCCAATAGGTGTGTTTGTGTCATTGGAAGATCAATTAGGTCATTTTGGTCCTCCCTAGGCTTATTCTTGTCCAATTATGGTTTTTAACCAATCTTGTGCATCCAATAAGTTGAGTTGTGTCATTGGATTAACATTTAGGTCATTTTCGTCCTCCCTAGGCTTATTCTTGTCCAATTAGGGTTTTTAACCAATCTTGTGCATCCAATAAGTTGAGTTGTGTCATTGGATTAACATTTAGGTCATTTTCTTCCTCCCTAGGCTTATTCTTGTCCAATTAGGGTTTTTAATCAATCTTGTGCATCGAATAACTTTGTTTGTGTCCTTAAAATAATATTTAGGTCATTTTCGTCCTCCCTAGGCATATTCTTGTCCAATTAGGGTTTTTAACCAATCTTGTGCTTCCAATAGGTGTGTTTGTGTCATTGGAAGATCAAGTAGGTCATTTTCGTCCTCCCTAGGCTTATTCTTGTCCAATTAGGGTTTTTAACCAATCTTGTGCATCCAATAAGTTTGTTTGTGTCATTGAATTAATATTTAGGTCATTTTCGTCCTCCCTAGGCATATTCTTGTCCAATTAGAGTTTTTAACGAATCTTGTGCATCCAGTAGGTGTGTTTGTGTCATTGGATGATCAATTAGGTCATTTTCGTCCTCCCTAGGCTTATTCTTGTCCAATTAGGGTTTTTAACCAATCTTGTGCATCCAATAAGTTGAGTAGTGTCATTGGATTAACATTTAGGTCATTATCGTCCTCCCTAGTCATATTCTTGTCCAATTAGGGTTTTTAACCAATCTTGTGCATCCAATAACTTTGTTTGTGTCCTTGAATTAATATTTAGGTCATTTTCGTCCTCGCTATGCATATTCTTGTCCAATTAGTGTTTTTAACCAATCTTGTGCATCCAATAGGTGTGTTGGCGGCAATGGATGATCAATTAGGTCATTTTCGTCCTCTCTAGGCTTATTCTTGTCCAATTAGGGTTTTTAACCAATCTTGTGCATCCAATAGGTGTGTTTGTGTCATTGGATGATCAATTAGGTCATTTTCGTCCTCCCTAGGCTTATTCTTGTCCAATTAGGGTTTTTAACCAATCTTGTGCATCCAATAAGTTGAGTTGTGTCATTGGATTAACATTTAGGTCATTTTCGTCCTCCCTAGGCTTATTCTTGTCCAATTAGGGTTTTTAACCAATCTTGTACATTTAATAAGTTCATTTGTGTCATTAGATTAACATTTAGGTCATTTTCGTCCTCCCTAGGCATATTCTTGTCCAATTAGGGTTTTTAACCAATCTTGTGCATCCAATAGGTGTGTTTGTGTCATTGGATGATCAATTAGGTCATTTTCGTCCTCCCTAGGCTTATTCTTGTCCAATTAGGGTTTTTAACCAATCTTGTGCATCCAATAGGTGTGTTTGTGTCATTGGATGATCAATTAGGTCATTTTCGTCCTCCCTAGGCATATTCTGGTCCAATTAGGATTTTTAACCAATCTTGTGCATTCAATAGGTGTGTTGGTGAAATTGGATGATCAATTAGGTCATATTCGTCCTCCCTAGGCTTATTCTTGTCCAATTAGGTCATTTTCGTCCTCCATAGGCTTATACTTGTCCAATTAGGGTTTTTAACCAATCTTATGCATCCAATAAGTTCATTTGTGTCATTGGATTAACATTTAGGTCATTTTCGTCCTCCCTAGGCATATTCTTGTCCAATTAGGGTTTTTAACCAATCTTGTGCATCCAACAGGTGTGTTTGTGTCATTGGATGATCAATTAGGTCATTTTCGTCCTCCCTAAGCATATTCTTGTCCAATTAGGGTTTTTAACAAATGTTGTGCATCCAATTGGTGTGTTTGTGTCATTGGATGATCAATTAGGTCATTTTCGTCCTCCCTAGGCTTATTATTGTCCAATTATGGTTTTTAACCAATCTTGTGCATCCAATAAGTTGAGTTGTGTCATTGGATTAACATTTAGGTCATTTTCGTCCTCCCTAGGCTTATTCTTGTCCAATTAGGGTTTTTAACCAATCTTGTGCATCCAATAGGTGTGTTTGTGTCATTGGATGATCAATTAGGTCATTTTCGTCCTCCCTAGGCTTATTCTTGTCCAATTAGGGTTTTTAACCAATCTTGTGCATCCAATAAGTTGAGTTGTGTCATTGGATTAACATTTAAGTCATTTTCGTCCTCCCAAGGCTTATTCTTCTCCAATTAGGGTTTTTAACCAATCTTGTGCATCCAATAACTTCATTTGTGTCATTGGATTAACATTTAGGTCATTTTCGTCCTCCCTAGGCTTATTCTTGTCCAATTAGGGTTTTTAACCAATCTTGTACATCCAATAGGTGTGTTTGTTTCATTGGATGATCAATTAGGTCATTTTCGTCCTCCCTAGGCTTATTCTTGTCCAATTAGGGTTTTTAACCAATCTTGTGCATCTAATAGGTGTGTTTGTTTCATTGGATGATCAATTAGGTCATTTTCGTACTCCATAGGCTTATTCTTGTCCAATTAGGGTTTTTAACCAATCTTGTGCATCCAATAAGTTGAGTTGTGTCATTGGATTAACATTTAAGTCATTTTCGTCCTCCCTAGGCTTATTCTTGTCCAATTAGGGGTTTTAACCAATCTTGTGCATCCAATAAGTTGAGTTGTGTCATTGGATTAACATTTAGGTCATTTTCGTCCTCCCTAGGCTTATTCTTGTCCAATTAGGGTTTTTAACCAATCTTGTGCATCCAATAGGTGTGTTTGTTTCATTGGATGATCAATTAGGTCATTTTCGTCCTCCAGAGGCTTATTCTTGTCCAATTAGGGTTTTTAACAAATCTTGTGCATCCAATAAGTTGAGTTGTGTCAATGGATTAACATTTAAGTCATTTTCGTCCTCCCAAGGCTTATTCTTCTCCAATTAGGGTTTCTAACCAATCTTGTGCATCCAATAACTTCATTTGTGTCATTGGATTAACATTTAGGTCATTTTCGTCCTCCCTAGGCTTATTCTTGTCCAATTAGGGTTTTTAACCAATCTTGTACATCCAATAGGTGTGTTTGTGTCATTGGATGATCAATTAGGTCATTTTCGTCCTCCCTAGGCTTATTCTTGTCCAATTAGGGTTTTTAACCAATCTTGTGCATCTAATAGGTGTGTTTGTGTCATTGCATGATCAATTAGGTCATTTTCGTCCTCCCTAGGCTTATTCTTGTCCAATTAGGGTTTTTAACCAATCTTGTGCATCCGATAAGTTTGTTTGTGTCATTGAATTAATATTTAGGTCATTTTCGTCCTCCCTAGGCATATTCTTGTCCAATTAGGGTTTTTAACCAATCTTGCGCATCCAATATGTGTGTTTGTGTCATTGGATGATCAATTAGGTCATTTTCGTCCTCCCTAGGCTTATTCTTGTCCAATTAGGGGTTTTAACCAATCTTGTGCATCCAATAAGTTGAGTTGTGTCATTGGATTAACATTTAGCTCATTTTCATCCTCCCTAGGCTTATTCTTGTCCAATTAGGGTTTTTATCCAATCTTGTGCATCCAATAGGTGTGTTTGTGTCATTGGATGATCAATTAGGTGATTTTCGTCCTCCAGAGGCTTATTCTTGTCCAATTAGGGTTTTTAACAAATCTTGTGCATCCAATAAGTTGAGTTGTGTCATTGGATTAACATTTAAGTCATTTTCGTCCTCCCTAGGCTTATTCTTCTCCAATTAGGGTTTTTAACCAATCTTGTGCATCCAATAACTTCATTTGTATCATTGGATTAACATTTAGGTCATTTTCGTCCTCCCTAGGCATATTCTTGTCCAATTAGGGTTTTTAACCAATCTTGTGCATCCAATAGGGGTGTTTGTGTCATTGGATGATCAATTAGGTTATTTTCGTCCTCCCTAGGCATATTCTTGTCCAATTAGGGTTTTTAACTAATCTTGTGCATCCAATAAGTTCATTTGTGTCATTGGATGATCAATTAGGTCATTCTCGTCCTCCCTAGGCTTATTTTTATCCAATTAGGGTTTTTAACCAGTCTTGTGCATCCAATAGGTGTGTTTGTGTCATTGGATGATCAATTAGGTCATTTTCGTCCTTCCTAGGCTTATTCTTGTCCAATTAGGGTTTTTAACCAATCTTGTGCATCTAATAGGTGTGTTTGTGTCATTGGATGATCAATTAGGTCATTTTCGTCCTCCATAGGCTTATTCTTGTCCAATTAGGGTTTTTAACAAATCTTGTGCATCCAATAAGTTGAGTTGTGTCATTGGATTAACATTTAAGTCATTTTCGTCCTCCCTAGGCTTATTCTTGTCCAATTAGGGTTTTTAACCAATCTTGTGCATCCAATAGGTGTGTTTGTGTCATTGGATGATCAATTAGGTCATTTTCGTCCTCCCTAGGATTATTCTTGTCCAATTAGGGTTTTTAACCAATCTTCTGCATCCGATAAGTTTGTTTGTGTCATTGAATTAATATTTAGGTCATTTTCGTCCTCCCTAGGCATATTCTTGTCCAATTAGGGTTTTTAACCAATCTTGCGCATCCAATAGGTGTGTTTGTGTCATTGGATGATCAATTAGGTCATTTTCGTCCTCCCTAGGCTTATTCTTTTCTAATTAGGGTTTTTAACCAATCTTGTGCATCCAATAAGTTGAGTTGTGTCATTGGATTATCATTTAGGTCATTTTCGTCCTCCCTAGGCTTATTCTTGTCCAATTAGGGTTTTTAACCAATCTTGTGCATCCAATAAGTTGAGTAGTGTCATTGGATTAACATTTAAGTCATTTTCGTCCTCCCTAGGCTTATTCTTGTCCAATTAGGGGTTTTAACCAATCTTGTGCATCCAATAAGTTGAGTTGTGTCATTGGATTAACATTTAGGTCATTTTCGTCCTCCCTAGGCTTATTCTTGTCCAATTAGGGTTTTTAACCAATCTTGTGCATCCAATAGGTGTGTTTGTGTCATTGGATGATCAATTAGGTCATTTTCGTCCTCCCTAGGCTTATTCTTGTCCAATTAGGGTTTTTAACCAATCTTGTGCATCCAATAGGTGTGTTTGTGTCATTGGATTATCAATTAGGTCATTTTCGACCTCCCTATGCATATACTTGTCCAATTAGGGTTTTTAACCAATCTTTTGCATCCAATAGGTGTGTTTGTGTCATTGGATGATCAATTAGGTGATTTTTGTCCTCCCTAGGCATATTCTTGTCCACTTAGGGTTTTTAACCAATCTTGTGCATCCAATAATTGTGTTTGTGTCATTGGATGATCAATTAGGTCACTTTCGTCCTCCCTAGGCTTATTCTTGTCCAATTAGGGTTTTTAACCAATCTTGTGCATCCAATAGGTGTGTTTGTGTCATTGGATGATCAATTAGGTCATTTTCGTCCTCCCTAGGCATATTCTTGTCCAATTAGGGTTTTAACCAATGTTGTGCATCCAATAGGTGTGTTTGTGTCATTGGATGATCAATTAGGTCATTTTCGTCCTCCCTAGGCTTATTGTTGTCCAATTAGGGTTTTTAACCAATCTTGTGCATCCAATAGGTGTGTTTTTGGCAATGGATGATCAATTAGGTCATTTTCGTCCTCCCTAGGCTTATTCTTGTCCAATTAGGGTTTTTAACCAATCTTGTGCATCCAATAGGTGTGTTTGTGTCATTGGATGATCAATTAGGTCATTTTCGTCCTCCATAGGCTTATTCTTGTCCAATTAGGGTTTTTAACCAATCTTGTGCATCCAATAAGTTGAGTTGTGTATTTGGATTAACATTTAGTCATTTTCGTCCTCCCTAGGCATATTCTTGTCCAATTAGGGTTTTTAACCAATCTTGTGCATCCAATAGGTGTGTTTGTGTCATTGGATGAACAATTAGTTCATTTTCGTCCTCCCTAGGCTTATTGTTGTCCAATTAGGGTTTTTAACCAATCTTGTGCATCCAATAGGTGTGTTTGTGTCATTGGATGATCAATTAGGTCACTTTCGTCCTCCCTAGGCTTATTCTTGTCCAATTAGGGTTTTTAACCAATCTTGTGCATCCAATAGGTGTGTTTGTGTCATTGGATGATCAATTAGGTCATTTTCGTCCTCCCTAGGCTTATTCTTGTCCAATTAGGGTTTTTAACCAATCTTCTGCATCCGATAAGTTTGTTTGTGTCATTGAATTAATATTTAGGTCATTTTCGTCCTCCCTAGGCATATTCTTGTCCAATTAGGGTTTTTAACCAATCTTGTGCATCTAATAGGTGTGTTTGTGTCATTGGATGATCAATTAGGTCATTTTCGTCCTCCATAGGCTTATTCTTGTCCAATTAGGGTTTTTAACAAATCTTGTGCATCCAATAAGTTGAGTTGTGTCATTGGATTAACATTTAAGTCATTTTCGTCCTCCCTAGGCTTATTCTTGTCCAATTAGGGTTTTTAACCAATCTTGTGCATCCAATAAGTTCATTTGTGTCATTGGATTAACAATTAGGTCATTTTCATCCTCCCTAGATTTATTCTTGTCCAATTAGGGTTTTTAACCAATCTTGTGCATCCAATAGATGTGTTTGTGTCATTGGATGATCAATTAGGTCATTTTCGTCCTCCATAGGCTTATTCTTGTCCAATTAGGGTTTTTAACCAATCTTGTGCATCCCATAAGTTGAGTTGTGTCATTGGATTAACATTTAGGTCATTTTCGTCCTCCCTAGGCTTATTCTTGTCCAATTAGGGTTTTTAACCAATCTTGTGCATCCAATAGGTGTGTTTGTGTCATTGGATGATCAATTAGGTCATTTTCGTCCTCCCTAGGCTTATTCTTGTCCAATTAGGGTTTTAGACCAATCTTGTGCATCCAATAGGTGTGTTTGTGTCATTGGATGATCAATTATGTCATTTTCGTCCTCCCGATGCTTATTCTTGTCCAATTAGAGTTTTTAACTAATCTTGTGCATCCGATAAGTTTGTTTGTGTCATTGAATTAGTATTTAGGTCATTTTCGTCCTCCCTAGGCTTATTCTTGTCCAATTAGGGTTTTTAACCAATCTTGTGCATCCAATAGGTGTGTTTGTGTCATTGGATGATCAATTAGGTCATTTTCGTCCTCCCTAGGCTTATTCTTGTCCAATTAGGGTTTTTAACCAATCTTGTGCTTCCAATAGGTGTGTTTGTGTCATTGGATGATCAGTTAGGTCATTTTTGTCCTCCCTAGGCTTATTCTTGTCCAATTAGGGTTTTTAACCAATCTTGTGCATCCAATAAGTTCATTTGTGTCATTGGATTAACATTTATGTCATATCCGTCCTCCCTAGGCATATTCTTGTCCAATTAGGGTTTTTAACCAATCTTGTGCATCCAATAAGTTGAGTTGTGTCATTGGATTAACATTTAGGTCATTTTCGTCCTCCCTAGGCTTATTCTTGTCCAATTAGGGTTTTTAACCAATCTTGTGCATCCAATAAGTTCATTTGTGTCATTGGATTAACATTTAGGTCATTTTCGTCCTCCCTAGGCATATTCTTGTCCAATTAGAGTTTTAGACAAAACTTGTGCATCCAATAGGTGTGTTTGTGTCATTGGATGATCAATTAGGTTATTTTCGTCCTCCATAGGCTTATTCTTGTCCAATTAGGGTTTTTAACTAATTTTGTGCAACCAATAAGTTCATTTGTGTCATTGGATGATCAATTAGGTCATTTTCGTTTTCCCTAGGCATATTCTTATCCAATTACGGTTTTTAACCAATCTTGTGCATCCAATAGGTGTGTTTGGGTCATTGGATGATCAATTAGGTCATTTTCGTCCTCCCTAGGCTTATTCTTGTCCAATTAGGGTTTTTAACCAATCTTGTGCATCCAATAGGTGTGTTTGTGTCATTGGATGATCAATTAGGTCATTTTCGTCCTCCCTAGGCTTATTCTTGTCCAATTAGGGTTTTTAACCAATCTTGTGCATCCGATAAGTTTGTTTGTGTCATTGAATTAATATTTAGGTCATTTTCGTCCTCCCTAGGCATATTCTTGTCCAATTAGGGTTTTTAAGCAATCTTGTGCATCCAATAGGTGTGTTTGTGTCATTGGATGATCAATTAGGTCATTTTCGTCCTCCCTAGGCTTATTCTTGTCCAATTAGGGTTTTTAACCAATCTTGTGCATCCAATAACTTTGTTTGTGTCATTGAATTAATATTTAGGTCATTTTCGTCCTCCCTAGGCATATTCTTGTCCAATTAGGGTTTTTACCCAATCTTGTGCATCCAATAGGTGTGTTTGTGTCATTTGATGATCAATTAGGTTATTTTCATCCTCCCTAGGCTTATTCTTGTCCAATTAGGGTTTTTAACCAATCTTGTGCATCCAATAGGTGTGTTTGTGTCATTGGATGATCAATTAGGTCATTTTCGTCCTTCCTAGGCTTATTCTTGTCCAATTAGGGTTTTTAACCAATCTTCTGCATCCAATAGGTGTGTATGTGTCATCAGATGATCAATTAGGTCATTTTCGTCCTCCCTAGGCTTATTCTTGTCCAATTAGGGTTTTTAACCAATCTTGTGCATCCAATAGGTGTGTTTGTGTCATTGGATGATCAATTAGGTCATTTTCGTCCTCCCTAGGCTTATTCTTGTCCAATTAGCGTTTTTAACCAATCTTGTGCATCCAATAGGTGTGTTTGTGTCATTTGATGATCAATTAGGTTATTTTCGTCCTCCCTAGGCTTATTCTTGTCCAATTAGGGTTTTTAACCAATCTTTTGCATCCAATAGGTGTGTTTGTGTCATTGGATGATCAATCAGGTCATTTTCGTCCTCCCTAGGC
Source organism: Cicer pinnatifidum (assembly GCA_037974775.1). Taxonomy (NCBI): domain Eukaryota; kingdom Viridiplantae; phylum Streptophyta; class Magnoliopsida; order Fabales; family Fabaceae; genus Cicer; species Cicer pinnatifidum. The sequence goes on along the minus strand of JBBPBR010001213.1, from coordinate 9,280 downwards.
TTATTCTTGTCCAATTAGGGTTTTTAACCAATCTTGTGCATCCAATAACTTTGATTGTGTCATTGAATTAATATTTAGGTCATTTTAGTCCTCCCTAGGCATATTCTTGTCCAATTAGGGTTTTTAACCAATCTTGTGCATCCAATAGGTGTGTTTGTGTCAATGGATGATCAATTAGGTCATTTTCGTCCTCCCTAGGCTTATTCTTGTCCAATTAGGGTTTTTAACCAATCTTGTGCATCCAATAACTTTGTTTGTGTCATTGAATTAATATTTAGGTCATTTTCGTCCTCCCTATGCATACTCTTGTCCAATTAGGGTTTTTAACCAATCTTGTGCATCCAATAGGTGTGTTTGTGTCATTGGATGATCAATTAGGTCATTTTCGTCCTCGCTAGGCTTATTCTTGTCCAATTAGGGTTTTTAACCAATCTTGTGCATCCAATAAGTTTGTTTGTGTCATTGAATTAATATTTAGGTCATTTTCGTCCTCCTTAGGCATATTCTTGTCCAATTAAGGTTTTTAACCAATCTTGTGCATCCAATAGGTGTGTTTGTGTCATTGGATGATCAATTAGGTCATTTTCGTCCTCCCTAGGCTTATTCTTGTCCAATTAGGGTTTTTAACCAATCTTGTGCATCCAATAGGTGTGTTTGTGTCATTGGATGATCAATTAGGTCATTTTCGTCCTCCCTAGGCTTATTCTTGTCCAATTAGGGTTTTAACAAATCTTGTGCATCCAATAAGTTCATTTGTGTCATTGGATGATCAATTAGGTCATTTTTGTCCTCCCTAGGCATATTCTTGTACAACTAGGGTTTTTAACCAATCTTGTGCATCCAATAAGTTTATTTGTGTCATTGGATGATCAATTAGGTCATTTTCGTCCTCCCTAGGCATATTCTTGTCCAACTAGGGTTTTTAACCAATCTTGTGCATCCAATAGGTGTGTTTGTGTTATTGAATGATCAATTAGGTCATTTTCGTCCTCCCTGGGCTTATTCTTGTCCAATTAGGGTTTTTAACCAATCTTGTGCATCCAATAGGTGTGTTTGTGTCATTGGATGATCAATTAGGTCATTTTCGTCCTCCCTAGGCTTATTCTTGTCCAATTAGGGTTTTTAACCAATCTTGTGCATCCAATAGGTGTGTTTGTGTCATTGGATGATCAATTAGGTCATTTTCGTCCTCCCTAGGCTTATTCTTGTCCAATTAGGGTTTTTAACAAATCTTGTGCATCCAATAAGTTCATTTGTGTCATTGGATGATCAATTAGGTCATTTTCATCCTCCCTAGGCATATTCTTGTTCAACTAGGGTTTTAAACCAATCTTGTGCATCCAATAGGTGTGTTTATGTCATTGGATGATCAATTAGGTCATTTTCGTCCTCCCTAGGCTTATTCTTGTCCAATTAGGGTTTTTAACCAATCTTGTGCATCCAATAGGTGTGTTTGTGTCATTGGATGATCAATTAGGTCATTTTCGTCCTCCCTAGGCTTATTCTTGTCCAATTAGGGTTTTTAACCAATCTTGTGTATCCAATAACTTTGATTGTGTCATTGAATTAATATTTAGGTCATTTTCGTCCTCCTTAGGCATATTCTTGTCCAATTAGGGTTTTTAACCAATCTTGTGCATGCAATAGGTGTGTTTGTGTCATTGGATGATCAATTAGGTCATTTTCGTCCTCCCTAGGCATATTCTTGTCCAATTAGGGTTTTTAACCAATCTTGTGCATCCAATAGGTGTGTTTGTGTCATTGGATGATCAATTAGTTCATTTTCGTCTTCCCTAGGCTTATTCTTGTCCAATTAGGGTTTTTAACCAATCTTGTGCATCCAATAGGTGTGTTTGTGTCATTGGATGATCAATTAGGTCATTTTCGTCCTCCCTAGGCTTATTCTTGTCCAATTAGGGTTTTTAACCAATCTTGTGCATCCAATAAGTTCATTAGTGTCATTGGATGATCAATTAGGTGATTTTCGTCCTCCCTAGGCATATTCTTGTCCAATTAGGGTTTTTAACCAATCTTGTGCATCCAATAGGTGTGTTTGTGTCATTGGATGATCAATTAGGTCATTTTCGTCCTCCCTAGGCATATTCTTGTCCAACTAGGGTTTTAAACCAATCTTGTGCATCCAATAGGTGTGTTTGTGTCATTGGATAATCAATTAGGTCAGTTTCGTCCTCCCTAGGCTTATTCTTGTCCAATTAGGGTTTTTAACCAATCTTGTGCATCCAATAGGTGTGTTTGTGTCATTGGATGATCAATTAGGTCATTTTCGTCCTCCCTAGGCTTATTCTTGTCCAATTAGGGTTTTTAACCAATCTTGTGCATCCAATAACTTTGTTTGTGTCATTGGATGATCAATTAGGTCATTTTCGTCCTCCCTAGGCATATTCTTGTCCAACTAGGGTTTTAAACCAATCTTGTGCATCCAATAGGTGTGTTTGTGTCATTGGATGATCAATTAGGTCATTTTTCATCCTCCCTAGGCTTATTCTTGTCCAATTAGGGTTTTTAACCAATCTTGTGCATCCAATAGGTGTGTTTGTGTCATTGGATGATCAATTAGGTCATTTTCGTCCTCCCTAGGCTTATTCTTGTCCAATTAGGGTTTTTAACCAATCTTGTGCATCCAATAGGTGTGTTTGTGTCATTGGATTTTCAATTAGGTCATTTTCTTCCTCCCTAGGCTTATTCTTGTCCAATTAGGGTTTTTAACCAATCTTGTGCATCCAATAGGTGTGTTTGTGTCATTGGATGATCAATTAGGTCATTTTCGTCCTCCCTAGGCTTATTCTTGTCCAATTAGGGTTTTTAACCAATCTTGTGCATCCCATAAGTTGAGTTGTTTCATTGAATTAACATTTAGGTCATTTTCGTCCTCCCTATGCTTATTCTTCTCCAATTAAGGTTTTTAACAAATCTTGTGCGTCCAATAAGTTCATTTGTGTCATTCGATTAACATTTAGGTCATTTTCGACGTCCTCCCTAGGCATATTCTTGCCCAATTAGGGTTTTTAACCAATCTTGTGTATCCAATAGGTGTGTTTGTGTCATTGGATGATCAATTAGGTCATTTTCGTCCTCCCTAGGCTTATTCTTGTCCAATTAGGGTTTTTAACCAATCTTGTGCATCCAATAGGTGTGTTTGTGTCATTGGATGATCAATTAGGTCATTTTCGTCCTCCCTAGGCTTATTCTTGTCCAATTAGGGTTTTTAACCAATCTTGTGCATCCAATAAGTTGAGTTGTGTCATTGGATTAACATTAAGGTCATTTTCATTCTCCCTAGGCTTATTCTTGTCCAATTAGGGTTTTTAACCAATCTTGTGCATCCAATAGGTGTGTTTGTGTCATTGGATGATCAATTAGGTCATTTTCGTCCTCCCTAGGCTTATTCTTGTCCAATTAGGGTTTTTAACCAATCTTGTGCATCCAATAGGTGTGTTTGTGTCATTGGATGATCAATTAGGTCATTTTCGTCCTCCCTAGGCTTATTCTTGTCCAATTAGGGTTTTTAACCAATCTTGTGCATCCAATAGGTGTGTTTGTGTCATTGGATGATCAATTAGGTCATTTTCGTCCTCCCTAGGCTTATTCTTGTCCAATTAGGGTTTTTAACCAATCTTGTGCATCCAATAGGTGTGTTTGTGTCATTGGATGATCAATTAGGTCATTTTCGTCCTTTCTATGCTTATTTTTGTCCAATTAGGGTTTTTAAGCAATCTTGTGCATCCAATAAGTTCATTTGTGTCATTGGATGATCAATTAGGTCATTTTCGTCCTCCCTAGGCATATTCTTGTCCAACTAGGGTTTCTAACCAATCTTGTGCTTCCAATAGATGTGTTTGTGTCATTGGATGATCAATTAGGTCATTTTCGTCCTCCCTAGGCTTATTCTTGTCCAATTAGGGTTTTTAACCAATCTTGTGCATCCAATAGGTGTGTTTGTGTCATTGGATGATCAATTAGGTCATTTTCGTCCTCCCTAGGCTTATTCTTGTCCAATTAGGGTTTTTAACCAATCTTGTGCATCCAATAGGTGTGTTTGTGTCATTGGATGATCAATTAGGTCATTTTCGTCCTCCCTAGGCTTATTCTTGTCCAATTAGGGTTTTTAACCAATCTTGTGCATCCAATAGGTGTGTTTGTATCATTGGGTGATCAATTAGGTCATTTTTGTCCTCCCTAGGCTTATTCTTGTCCAATTAGGGTTTTTAACCAATCTTGTGCATCCAATAGGTGTGTTTGTGTCATTGGATGATCAATTAGGTCATTTTCGTCCTCCCTAGGCTTATTCTTGTCCAATTAGGGTCTTTAACCAATCTTGTGCATCCAAAAAGTTTGTTTGTTTCATTGAATTAATATTTAGGTCATTTTCGTCCTCCCTAGGCATATTCTTGTCCAATTAGGGTTTTTAACCAATCTTGTGCATCCAATAGGTGTGTTTGTGTCATTGGATGATCAATTAGGTCATTTTCGTCCTCCCTAGGCATATTCTTGTCCAATTAGGGTTTTTAACGAATCTTGTGCATCCAATAGGTGTGTTTGTGTCATTGGATGATCAATTAGGTCATTTTCGTCCTCCCTATGCATATTCTTGTCCAATTAGGGTTTTTAACGAATCGTGTGCATCCAATAGGTGTGTTTGTGTCATTGGATGATCAATTAGGTCATTTTCGTCCTCCCTAGGCATATTCTTGTCCAATTAGGGTTTTTAACCAATCTTGTGCATCCAATAGGTGTGTTTGTGTCATTGGATGATCAATTAGGTCATTTTCGTCATTCCTAGGCTTATTCTTGTCCAATTAGGGTTTTTAACCAATCTTGTGCATCCAATAAGTTGATTCGTGTCATTGGATTAACATTTAGGTCATTTTCGTCCTCCCTAGGCTTATTCTTGTCCAATTAGGGTTTTTAACCAATCTTGTGCATCCAATAGGTGTGTTTGTGTCATTGGATGATCAATTAGGTCATTTTCGTCCTCCCTAGGCTTATTCTTGTCCAATTAGGGTTTTTAACCAATCTTGTGCATCCAATAAGTTGAGTTGTGTCATTGGATTAACATTTAGGTCATTTTCGTCCTCCCTACGCTTATTCTTGTCCAATTAGGGTTTTTAACCAATCTTGTGCATCCAATAGGTGTATTTGTGTCATTGGATGATCAATTAGGTCATTTTCGTCCTCCCTAGGCATATTCTTGTCCAATTAGGGTTTTTAACCAATCTTATGCATCCAATAGATGTGTTTGTGTCATTGGATGATCAATTAGGTCATTTTCGTCCTCCCTAGGCTTATTCTTGTCCAATTAGGGTTTTTAACCAATCTTGTGCATCCAATAGGTGTGTTTGTGTCATTGGATGATCAATTAGGTCATTTTCGTCCTCCCTAGGCTTATTCTTGTCCAATTAGGGTTTTTAACCAATCTTGTGCATCCAATAAGTTCATTTGTGTCATTGGATTAACATTTAGGTCATATCCGTTCTCCCTAGGCATATTCTTGTCCAATTAGGGTTTTTAACCAATCTTGTGCATCCAATAGGTGTGTTTGTGTCATTGGATGATCAATTAGGTCGTTTTCGTCCTCCCTAGGCTTATTCTTGTCCAATTAGGGTTTTTAACCAATCTTGTGCATCCAATAAGTTGAGTTGTTTCATTGGATTAACATTTAGGTCATTTTCGTCCCCCCTAGAATTATTCTTGTCCAATTAGGGTTTTTAACCAATCTTGTGTATCCAATAGGTGTGTTTGTGTCATTGGATGATCAATTAGGTCATTTTCGTCCTCCCTAGGCTTATTCTTGTCCAATTAGGGTTTTTAACCAATCTTGTGCATCCAATAGGTGTGTTTGTGTCATTGGATGATCAATTAGGTCATTTTCGTCCTCCCTAGGCTTATTCTTGTCCAATTAGGGTTTTTAACCAATCTTGTGCATCCAATAACTTTGTTTGTGTCATTGAATTAATATTTAGGTCATTTTCGTCCTCGCTAGGCATATTTTTGTCCAATTAGGGTTTTTAACAAATCTTGTTCATCCAATAGGTGTGTTTGTGTCATTTGATGATCAATTAGGTCATTTTCGTCCTCCCTAGGCTTTTTCTTGTCCAATTAGGGTTTTTAACCAATCTTGTGCATCCAATAAGTTTGTTTGTTTCATTGAATTAATATTTAGGTCATTTTCGTCCTCCCTAGGCATATTCTTGTCCAATTAGGGTTTTTAACCAATCTTGTGCATCCAATAGGTGTGTTTGTGTCATTGGATGATCAATTAGGTCATTTTCGTCCTCCCTAGGCTTATTCTTGTCTAACTAGGGTTTTTAACCAATCTTGTGCATCCAATAGGTGTGTTTGTGTCATTGGATGATCAATTAGGTCATTTTCGTCCTCCCTAGGCTTATTCTTGTCTAATTAGGGTTTTTAACCAATCTTGTGCATCCAATAGGTGTGTTTGTGTCATTGGATGATCAATTAGGTCGTTTTCGTCCTCCATAGGCATATTAATGGCCAATTAGGGTTTTTAACCAATCTTGTGCATCCAATAAGTTGAGTTGTGTCATTGGATTAACATTTAGGTCATTTTCGTCCTCCCTAGGCTTATTCTTGTCCAATTAGGGTTTTTAACCAATCTTGTGCATCCAATAGGTGTGTTTGTGTCATTGGATGATCAATTAGGTCATTTTCGTCCTCCCTAGGCATATTCTTGTCCAATTAGGCTTTTTAACTAATCTTGTGCATCCAATAGGTGTGTTTGTGTCATTGGATGATCAATTAGGTCATTTACGTCCTCCCTAGGCTTATTCTTGTCCAATTAGGGTTTTTAACCAATCTTGTGCATCCAATAGGTGTGTTTGTGTCATTGGAAGATCAATTAGGTCATTTTCGTCCTCCCTAGGCTTATTCTTGTCCAATTAGGGTTTTTAACCAATCTTGTGCATCCAATAAGTTCATTTGTGTAATTGGATGATCAATTAGGTCATTTTTGTCCTCCCTATGCATATTCTTGTCCAACTAGGGTTTTAAACCATTCTTGTGCATCCAATAGGTGTGTTTGTGTCATTGGATGATCAATTAGGTCATTTTCGTCCTCCCTAGGCTTATTCTTGTCCAATTAGGGTTTTTAACCAATCTTGTGCATCCAATAGGTGTGTTTGTGTCATTGGATGATCAATTAGGTCATTTTCGTCCTCCCTAGGCTTATTCTTGTCCAATTAGGGTTTTTAACCAATCTTGTGCATCCAATAGGTGTGTTTGTGTCATTGGATGATCAATTAGGTCAATTTCGTCCTCCCTAGGCTTATTCTTGCCCAATTAGGGTTTTTAACCAATCTTGTGCATCCAATAAGTTGAGTTGTGTCATTGGATTAACATTTAGGTCATTTTCGTCCTCCCTAGGCTTATTCTTGTCCAATTAGGATTTTTAACCAATCTTGTGCATCCAATAGGTGTGTTTGTGTCATTGGATGATCAATTAGGTCATTTTCGTCCTCCAGAGGCTTATTCTTGTCCAATTAGGGTTTTTAACAAATCTTGTGCATCCAATAAGTTGAGTTGTGTCATTGGATTAACATTTAAGTCATTTTCGTCCTCCCAAGGCTTATTCTTCTCCAATTAGGGTTTTTAACCAATCTTGTGCATCCAATAACTTCATTTGTGTCATTGGATTAACATTTAGGTCATTTTCGTCCTCCCTAGGCTTATTCTTGTCCAATTAGGGTTTTTAACCAATCTTGTACATCCAATAGGTGTGTTTGTTTCATTGGATGATCAATTAGGTCATTTTCGTCCTCCCTAGGCTTATTCTTGTCCAATTAGGGTTTTTAACCAATCTTGTGCATCTAATAGGTGTGTTTGTTTCATTGGATGATCAATTAGGTCATTTTCGTACTCCATAGGCTTATTCTTGTCCAATTAGGGTTTTTAACCAATCTTGTGCATCCAATAAGTTGAGTTGTGTCATTGGATTAACATTTAAGTCATTTTCGTCCTCCCTAGGCTTATTCTTGTCCAATTAGGGGTTTTAACCAATCTTGTGCATCCAATAAGTTGAGTTGTGTCATTGGATTAACATTTAGGTCATTTTCGTCCTCCCTAGGCTTATTCTTGTCCAATTAGGGTTTTTAACCAATCTTGTGCATCCAATAGGTGTGTTTGTTTCATTGGATGATCAATTAGGTCATTTTCGTCCTCCAGAGGCTTATTCTTGTCCAATTAGGGTTTTTAACAAATCTTGTGCATCCAATAAGTTGAGTTGTGTCAATGGATTAACATTTAAGTCATTTTCGTCCTCCCAAGGCTTATTCTTCTCCAATTAGGGTTTCTAACCAATCTTGTGCATCCAATAACTTCATTTGTGTCATTGGATTAACATTTAGGTCATTTTCGTCCTCCCTAGGCTTATTCTTGTCCAATTAGGGTTTTTAACCAATCTTGTACATCCAATAGGTGTGTTTGTGTCATTGGATGATCAATTAGGTCATTTTCGTCCTCCCTAGGCTTATTCTTGTCCAATTAGGGTTTTTAACCAATCTTGTGCATCTAATAGGTGTGTTTGTGTCATTGCATGATCAATTAGGTCATTTTCGTCTTCCCTAGGCTTATTCTTGTCCAATTAGGGTTTTTAACCAATCTTGTGCATCCGATAAGTTTGTTTGTGTCATTGAAGTAATATTTAGGTCATTTTCGTCCTCCCTAGGCACATTCTTGTCCAATTAGGGTTTTTAACCAATCTTGCGCATCCAATATGTGTGTTTGTGTCATTGGATGATCAATTAGGTCATTTTCGTCCTCCCTAGGCTTATTCTTGTCCAATTAGGGGTTTTAACCAATCTTGTGCATCCAATAAGTTGAGTTGTGTCATTGGATTAACATTTAGCTCATTTTCATCCTCCCTAGGCTTATTCTTGTCCAATTAGGGTTTTTAACCAATCTTGTGCATCCAATAGGTGTGTTTGTGTCATTGGATGATCAATTAGGTCATTTTCGTCCTCTAGAGGCTTATTCTTGTCCAATTAGGGTTTTTAACAAATCTTGTGCATCCAATAAGTTGAGTTGTGTCATTTGATTAACATTTAAGTCATTTTCGTCCTCCCTAGGCTTATTCTTGTTCAATTAGGGTTTTTAACCAATCTTGTGCATCCAATAAGTTCATTTGTGTCATTGGATTAACATTTAGGTCATTTTCGTCCTCCCTAGGCATATTCTTTTCCAATTAGGGTTTTTAACCAATCTTGTGCATCCAATAGGGGTGTTTGTGTCATTGGATGATCAATTA
>JBBPBR010001212.1:0-34905 GCA_037974775.1 Cicer pinnatifidum | reverse complement strand
AATATGCCTAGGGAGGACGAAAATAACCTAATTGATCATCCAATCACACAAACACACCTATTGGATGCACAAGATTAGTTAAAAACCCTAATTGGACAAGAATATGCCTAGGGAGGACGAAAATGACCTAAATGTTAATCCAATGACACAAATGAACTTATTGGATGCACAAGATTGGTTAAAAACCCTAATTGGACAAGAATAAGCCTAGGGAGGACGAAAATGACTTAAATGTTAATCCAATGACACAACTCAACTTATTGGATGCACAAGATTGGTTAAAAACCCAAATTGGACAAGAATAAGCCTATGGAGGACGAAAATGACCTAATTGATCATCCAATGACACAAAAACACCTATTGGATGCACAAGATTGGTTAAAAATCCTAATTGGACAAGAATAAGCCTAGGGAGGACGAAAATGACGTAAATGTTAATCCAATGACACAACTCAACTTATTGGATGCACAAGATTGGTTAAAAACCCGACTTGGACAAGAATAAGCCTATGGAGGACGAAAATGACCTAATTGATCATCCAATGACACAAACACACCTATTGGATGCACAAGATTGGTTAAAAACCCTAATTGGACAAGAATATGCCTAGGGAGGATAAAAATGACCTAAATGTTAATCCAATGACACAAATGAACATAATGGATGCACAAGATTGGTTACAAACCCTAATTGGACAAGAATAAGCCTAGGGAGGACGAAAATAACCTAATTGATCATCCAATGACACAAACACACCTATTGGATGCACAAGATTGGTTAAAAACCCTAATTGGACAAGAATATGCATAGGGAGGACGAAAATGACCTAAATGTTAATCCTATGACACAAATGAGCTTATTGGATGCACAAGATTGGTTAAAAACCCTAATTGGACAAGAATAAGCCTAGGGAGGACGAAAATGACCTAATTGATCATCCAATGACACAAACACACCTATTGGATGCACAAGATTGGTTAAAAACCCTAATTGGACAAGAATAAGCCTAGGGAGGACAACAATGACCTAATTGATCATCCAATGACACAAACACACCTATTGGATGCACAAGAATGGTTAAAAACCCTAATTGGACAAGAATAAGCCTAGGGAGGACGAAAATGACCTAATTGATCATCCAATGACACAAACACACCTATTGGATGCACAAGATTGGTTAAAAACCCTAATTGGACAAGAATAAGCCTAGGGAGGACGAAAATGACCTAATTGATCATCCAATGACACAAACACACCTATTGGATGCACAAGATTGGTTAAAAACCCTAATTGGACAAGAATATGCCTAGGGAGGACGAAAATGACCTAAATGTTAATCCAATGACACAACTCAACCTATTGGATGCACAAGATTGGTTAAAAACCCTAATTGGACAAGAATAAGCCTAGGGAGGACGATAAATGACCTAATTGATCATCCAATGACACAAACACACCTATTGGATGCACAAGATTGGTTAAAAACCCTAATTGGACAAGAATAAGCCTAGGGAGGACGAAAATGACCTAATTGATCATCCAATGACACAAACACACCTATTGGATGCACAAGATTGGTTAAAAACCCTAATTGGACAAGAATAAGCCTAGGGAGGACGAAAATGACCTAATTGATCATCCAATGACACAAACACACCTATTGGATGCACAAGATTGGTTAAAAACCCTAATTGGACAAGAATAAGCCTAGGGAGGACGAAAATGACCTAATTGATCATCCAATGACACAAACACACCTATTGGATGCACAAGATTGGTTTAAAACCCTAGTTGATCAAGAATATGCCTAGGAAGGACGAAAATGACCTAATTGATCATCCAATGACACAAATGAACTTATTGGATGCACAAGATTGGTTAAAAACCCTAATTGGACAAGAATAAGCCTAGGGAGGACGAAAATGACCTAATTGATCATCCAATGACACAAACACACCTATTGGATGCACAAGATTGGTTAAAAACCCTAATTGGACAAGAATAAGCCTAGGGAGGACGAAAATGACCTAATTGATCATCCAATGACACAAACACACCTATTGGATGCACAAGATTGGTTAAAAACCCTAATTGGACAAGAATAAGCCTAGGGAGGACGAAAATGACCTAATTGATCATCCAATGACACAAACACATCTATTGGAAGCACAAGATTGGTTAGAAACCCTAGTTGGACAAGAATATGCCTAGGGAGGACGAAAATGACCTAATTGATCATCCAATGACACAAATGAACTTATTGGATGCACAAGATTGCTTAAAAACCCTAATTGGACAAAAATAAGCATAGAAAGGACGAAAATGACCTAATTGATCATCCAATGACACAAACACACCTATTGGATGCACAAGATTGGTTAAAAACCCTAATTGGACAAGAATAAGCCTAGGGAGGACGAAAATGACCTAATTGATCATCCAATGACACAAACACACCTATTGGATGCACAAGATTGGTTAAAAACCCTAATTGGACAAGAATAAGCCTAGGGAGGACGAAAATGACCTAATTGATCATCCAATGACACAAACACACCTATTGGATGCACAAGATTGGTTAAAAACCCTAATTGGACAAGAATATGCCAAGGGAGGACGAAAATGACCTAAATATTAATTCAATGACATAAAGAAACTTTTTGGATGCACAAGATTGGTTAAAAACCCTAATTGGACCAGAATAAGCCTAGGGAGGACGAAAATGACCTAATTGATCATCCAATGACATAAACAAAGTTATTGGATGCACAAGATTGGTTAAAAACCCTAATTGGACAAGAATAAGCCTAGGGAGGAAGAAAATGACCTAATTGATCATCCAATGACACAAACACACCTATTGGATGCACAAGATTGGTTAAAAACCCTAATTGGACAAGAATAAGCCTAGGGAGGACGAAAATGACCTAATTGATCATCCAATGACACAAACACACCTATTGGATGCACAAGATTGGTTAAAAACCCTAATTGGACAAGAATATGCCTAGGGAGGATGAAAATGACCTAATTGATCATCCAATGACACAAACACACCTATTGGATGCACAAGATTGGTTAAAAACCCTAATTGGACAAGAATATGCCTAGGGAGGACGAAAATGACATAAATGTTAATCCAATGACACAAATGAACTTATTGGATGCACAAGATTGGTTAAAAACCCTAATTGGACAAGAATAAGCCTAGGGAGGACGAAAATCACCTAATTGATCATCCAATGACACAAACACACCTATTGGATGCACAAGATTGGTTAAAAACCCTAATTGGACAAGAATAAGCCTAGGGAGGACGAAAATGACCTAATTGATCATCCAATGACACAAACACACCTATTGGATGCACAAGATTGGTTAAAAATCCTAATCGGACAAGAATAAGCCTAGGGAGGACGAAAATGACCTAAATGTGAATCCAATGACACAACTCAACTTATTGGATGCACAAGATTAGTTAAAAACCCTAATTGGACAAGAATATGCCTAGGGTAGACGAAAATGACCTAAATGATAATCCAATAACACAAATGAACTTATTGGATGCACAAGATTGGTTAAAAACCCTAATTGGACAAGAATAAGCCTAGGGAGGACGAAAATGACCTAATTGATCATCCAATGACACAAACACACCTATTGGATGCACAAGATTGGTTAAAAACCCTCATTGGACAAGAATATGCCTAGGGAGGACGCAAATGACCTAAATATTAATTCAATGACACAAACAAAGTTATTGGATGCACAAGATTGGTTAAAAACCCTAATTGGACTAGAATAAGCCTAGGGAGGACGTAAATGACCTAATTGATCATTCAATGACACAACTCAACTTATTGGATGCACAAGATTGGTTAAAAACCCTAATTGGACAAGAATAAGCCTATGGAGGAAGAAAATGACCTAATTGATCATCCAATGACACAAATGAACTTATTGGATGCACAAGATTGGTTAAAAACCCTAATTGGACAAGAATAAGCCTAGGGAGGACGAAAATGACTTAAATGTTAATCCAATGACACAACTCAACTTATTGGATGCACAAGATTGGTTAAAAACCCTAATTGGACAAGAATAAGCCTATGGAGGACGAAAATGACCTAATTGATCATCCAATGACACAAACACACCTATTGGATGCACAAGATTGGTAAAAAACCCTAATTGGACATGAATAAGCCTAGGGATGACGAAAATGACCTAAATGTTAATCCAATGACACAACTCAACTTATTGGATGCACAAGATTGGTTAAAAACCCTAATTGGACAAGAATAAGCCTAGGGACGACGAAAATGACCTAATTGATCATCCAATGACACAAACACACCTATTAGATGCACAAGATTGGTTAAAAACCCTAATTGGACAAGAATAAGCCTAGGGAAGAAGAAAATGACCTAATTGATCATCCAATGACACAAACATACCTATTAGATGCACAAGATTGGTTAAAAACCCTAATTGGACAAGAATAACCCTAGGGAGGACGAAAATGACCTAATTGATCATCCAATGACACAAACACACCAATTGGATGCACAAGATTCGTTAAAAACCCTAATTAGACAAGAAAATGCCTAGGGAGGACGAAAATGACCTAATTGATCATCCAATGACTCAAACACACCTATTGGATGCACAAGATTGGTTAAAAACCCTAATTGGACAAGAATATGCCTAGGGAGGACGAAAATGACGTAAATGTTAATCCAATAACACAACTCAACTTATTGGATGCACAAGATTGGTTAAAAACCCTAATTGGACTAGAATATGCCTAGGGAGGACGAAAATGACCTAATTGATCATCCAATGACACAAACACACCTATTGGATGCACAAGATTGGTTAAAAACCCTAATTGGACAAGAATAAGCCTAGGGAGGACGAAAATGACCTAATTGATCATCCAATGACACAAACACACCTATTGGATGCACAAGATTGGTTAAAAACCCTAATTTGACTCGAATAAGCCTAGGGAGGACGAAAATGACCTAATTGATCATCCATTGCCACAAAAACACCTAATTGGACAAGAATATGCCTAGGGAGGACGAAAATGACCTAATTGGTCATCCAATGAAACAAACACACCTATTGGATGCACAAGATTGGTTAAAAACCCTAATTGGACAAGAATAAGCCTAGGGAGGACGAAAATAACCTAATTGATCATCCAATGACACAAACACACCTATTGGATGCACAAGATTGGTTAAAAACCCTAATTGGACAAGAATATGCATAGGGAGGACGAAAATGACCTAAATGTTAATCCTATGACACAAATGAGCTTATTGGATGCACAAGATTGGTTAAAAACCCTAATTGGACAAGAATAAGCCTAGGGAGGACGAAAATGACCTAATTGATCATCCAATGACACAAACACACCTATTGGATGCACACGATTGGTTAAAAACCCTAATTGGACAAGAATAAGCCTAGGGAGGACGAAAATGACCTAATTGTTAATCCAATGACACAAATGAACTTATTGGATGCACAAGATTGGTTAAAAACCCTAATTGGACAAGAATAAGCCTAGGGAGGACGAAAATGACTTAAATGTTAATCCAATGACACAACTCAACTTATTGGATGCACAAGATTTGTTAAAAACCCTAATTGGACAAGAATAAGCCTATGGAGGACGAAAATGACCTAATTGATCATCCAATGACACAAACCCACCTATTGGATGCACAAGATTGGTTAAAAATCCTAATTGGACAAGAATATGCCTAGGGAGGACGAAAATGACCTAATTGATCATCCAATGACACAAATGAACTTATTGGATGCACAAGATTAGTTACAAACCCTAATTGGACAAGAATAAGCCTAGGGAGGACGAAAATAACCTAATTGATCATCCAATGACACAAACACACCTATTGGATGCACAAGATTGGTTAAAAACCCTAATTGGACAAGAATATGCATAGGGAGGACGAAAATGACCTAAATGTTAATCCTATGACACAAATGAGCTTATTGGATGCACAAGATTGGTTAAAAACCCTAATTGGACAAGAATAAGCCTAGGGAGGACGAAAATGACCTAATTGATCATCCAATGACACAAACACACCTATTGGATGCACAAGATTGGTTAAAAACCCTAATTGGACAAGAATAAGCCTAGGGAGGACAACAATGACCTAATTGATCATCCAATGACACAAACACACCTATTGGATGCACAAGAATGGTTAAAAACCCTAATTGGACAAGAATAAGCCTAGGGAGGACGAAAATGACCTAATTGATCATCCAATGACACAAACACACCTATTGGATGCACAAGATTGGTTAAAAACCCTAATTGGACAAGAATAAGCCTAGGGAGGACGAAAATGACCTAATTGATCATCCAATGACACAAACACACCTATTGGATGCACAAGATTGGTTAAAAACCCTAATTGGACAAGAATATGCCTAGGGAGGACGAAAATGACCTAAATGTTAATCCAATGACACAACTCAACGTATTGGATGCACAAGATTGGTTAAAAACCCTAATTGGACAAGAATAAGCCTAGGGAGGACGAAAATGACCTAATTGATCATCCAATGACACAAACACACCTATTGGATGCACAAGATTGGTTAAAAACCCTAATTGGACAAGAATAAGCCTAGGGAGGACGAAAATGACCTAATTGATCATCCAATGACACAAACACACCTATTGGATGCACAAGATTGGTTAAAAACCCTAATTGGACAAGAATAAGCATAGAAAGGACGAAAATGACCTAATTGATCATCCAATGACACAAACACACCTATTGGATGGACAAGATTGGTTAAAAACCCTAATTGGACAAGAATATGCCTAGGGAGAACGAAAATGACCTAAATGTTAATCCAATGACACAAATGAACTTATTGGATGCACAAGATTTGTTAAAAACCCTAATTGGTCAAGAATAAGCCTAGGGAGGACGAAAATGACCTAAATGCTAATCCAATGACACAACTCAACTTATTGGATGCACAAGATTGGTTAAAAACCCTAATTGGTCAAGAATAAGCCTAGGAGGACGAAAATGACCAAATTGATCATCCATTGCCACAAACACACCTATTGGATGCACAAGATTGGTTAAAAACCCTAATTGGACAAGAATAAGCCTAGGGAGGACGAAAATGACCTAATTGATCATCCATTGCCACAAACACACCTATTGGATGCACAAGATTGGTTAAAAACCCTAATTGGACAAGAATATGCCTAGGGAGGACGAAAATGACCTAATTGATCATCTAATGACACAAACACACCTATTGGATGCACAAGATTGGTTAAAAACCCTAATTGGACAAGAATATGCCTAGGGAGGACGAAAATGACCTAAATATTAATTCAATGACACAAACAAACTTATCGGATCCACAGGATTGGTTAAAAACCCTAATTGGACAAGAATAAGCCTAGGGAGGACGAAAATGACCTAATTGATCATCCAATGACACAAACACACCTATTGGATGCACAAGATTGGTTAAAAACCCTAATTGGACAAGAATATGCCTAGGGAGGACGAAAATGACCTAATTGATCATCCAATGACACAAACACACCTATTGGATGCAGAAGATTGGTTAAAAACCCTAATTGGACAATAATATGCGTAGGGAGGACGAAAATGACCTAAATATTAATTCAATGACACAAACAAACTTATTGGATTCACAAGATTGGTTAAAAACCCTAATTGGGCAAGAATAGGCCTAGGGAGGACGAAAATGACCTAATTGATCATCCAATGACACAAACACACCTATTGGATGCACAAGATTGGTTAAAAACCCTAATTGGACAAGAATAAGCCTAGGGAGGACGAAAATGACCTAATTGATCATCCAATGACACAAACACACCTATTGGATGCACAAGATTGGTTAAAAACCCTAATTGGACAAGAATATGCCTAGGGAGGACGAAAATGACCTAATTGATCATCCAATGACACAACTCAACTTATTGGATGCACAAGATTGGTTAAAAACCCTAATTGGACAAGAATAAGCCTAGGGAGGACGAAAATAACCTAATTGATCATCCAATCACACAAACATACCTATTGGATGCACAAGATTGGTTAAAAACCCTAATTGGACAAGAATAAGCCTAGGGAGGATGATAATGACCTAATTGATCATCCAATGACACAAACACACCTATTGGATGCACAAGATTAGTTAAAAACCCTAATTGGACAAGAATAAGCCTAGGGAGGACGAAATAGACCTAAATGTTAATCCAATGACACAACTCAACTTATTGGATGCACAAGATTGGTTAAAAACCCTAATTGGACAAGAATAAGCCTAGGGAGGACGAAAATGACCTAATTGATCATCCAATGACACAAACACACCTATTGGATGCACAAGATTGGTTAAAAACCCTAATTGGACAAGAATATGCCTAGGGAGGACGTAAATGACGTAAATATTAATTCAATGACACAAACAAAGTTATTGGATGCACAAGATTGGTTAAAAACCCTAATTGGACTAGAATAAGCATAGGGAGGACGTAAATGACCTAATTGATCATCCAATGACACAAACACACCTATTGGATGCACAAGATTGGTTAAAAACCCTAATTGGACAAGAATATGCCTAGGGAGGACGAAAATGACCTAATTGATCATCCAATGACATAAACACACCTATTGGATGCGCAAGATTTGTTAAAAACCCTAATTGGACAAGAATATGCCTAGGGAGGACGAAAATGACCTAAATGTTAATCCAATGACACAAATGAACTTATTGGATGCACAAGATTGGTTAAAAACCCTAATTGGACAAGAATAAGCCTAGGGAGGACGAAAATGACTTAAATGTTAATCCAATGACACAACTCAACTTATTGGATGCACAAGATTGGTTAAAAACCCTAATTGGAGAAGAATATGCCTAGGGAGGACGAAAATGACCTAATTGATCATCCAATGACACAAACACACCTATTGGATGCACAAGATTGGTTAAAAACCCTAATTGGACAAGAATATGCATTGGGAGGACAAAAATGACCTAATTGATCATCCAATGACACAAACACACCTATTTGATGCACAAGATTGGTTAAAAACCCTAATTGGACAAGAATAAGCCTAGGGAGGACGAAAATGACCTAATTGATCATCCAATGACACAAACACACCTATTGGATGCACAAGATTGGTTAAAAACCCTAATTGGACAACAATATGCCTAGGGAGGACGAAAATGACCTAAATATTAATTCAATGACACAAACAAAGTTTTTGGAAGCACAAGATTGGTTAAAAACCCTAATTGGACAAGAATAAGCCTAGGGAGAACGAAAATGACCTAAATGTTAATCCAATGACACAACTCAACTTATTGGATGCACAAGATTGGTTAAAAACCCTAATTGGACAAGAATATGCCTAGGGAGGACGAAAATGACCTAATTGATCATCCAATGACACAAACACACCTATTGGAAGCACAAGATTGGTTAAAAACCCTAATTGGACAAGAATAAGCCTAGGGAGGACGAAAATGACCTAATTGATCATCCAATGACACAAACACACCTATTGGAAGCACAAGATTGGTTAAAAACCCTAATTGGACAAGAATAAGCCTAGGGAGGACGAAAATAACCTAATTGATCATCCAATGACACAGACACACCTATTGGAAGCACAAGATTTGTTAAAAACCCTAATTGGACAAGAATATGCCTAGGGAGGACGAAAATGACCTAAATGTTAATCCAATGACACAAATGAACTTATTGGATGCACAAGATTGGTTAAAAACCCTAATTGGACAAGAATAAGCCTAGGGAGGACGAAAAGGACCTAAATGTTAATCCAATGACACAACTCAACTTATTGGATGAACAAGATTGGTTAAAAACCCTAATTGGACAAGAATAAGCCTAGGGAGGACGAAAATGACCTAATTGATCATCCAATGACACAAACACACCTATTGGATGCACAAGATTGGTTAAAAACCCTAATTGGACAAGAATAAGCCTAGGGAGAACGAATATGACCTAAATGTTAATCCAATGACACAACTCAACTTATTGGATGCACAAGATTGGTTAAAAACCCTAATTGGACAAGAATAAGCCTAGGGAGGACAAAAATGACCTAATTGATCATCCAATGACACAAAAACACCTATTGGATGCACAAGATTGGTTAAAAAGCCTAATTGGACAAGAATATGCCTAGGGAGGACGAAAATGACCTAAGTTATCATCCAATGACACAAACAAACCTAATGGATGAACAAGATTGGTTAAAAACCCTAATTGGACAAGAATAAGCCTAGGGAGGACGAAAATGACCTAATTGATCATCCAATGACACAAACACACCTATTGGATGCACAAGATTGGTTAAAAACCCTAATTGGACAAGAATATGCCTAGGGAGGACGAAAATGACCTAATTGATCATCCAATGACACAAATGAAATTATTGGATGCACAAGATTAGTTAAAAACCCTAATTGGACAAGAATAAGCCTAGGGAGGACGAAAATAACCTAATTGATCATCCAATGACACAAACACCCCTATAGGATGCACAAGATTGGTCTAAAACTCTAATTGGACAAGAATATGCATAGGGAGGACGAAAATGACCTAAATGTTAATCCAATGACACAAACGGACTTATTGGATGCACAAGATTGGTTAAAAACCCTAATTGGACAAGAATAAGCCTAGGGAGGACGAAAATGACCTAATTG
Source organism: Cicer pinnatifidum (assembly GCA_037974775.1). Taxonomy (NCBI): domain Eukaryota; kingdom Viridiplantae; phylum Streptophyta; class Magnoliopsida; order Fabales; family Fabaceae; genus Cicer; species Cicer pinnatifidum. The sequence goes on along the minus strand of JBBPBR010001212.1, from coordinate 24,101 downwards.
ATCATCCAATGACACAAACACACCTATTGGATGCACAAGATTGGTTAAAAACCCTAATTGGACAAGAATATGCCTAGGGAGGACGAAAATGACCTAAATGTTAATCCAATGACACAAACGGACTTATTGGATGCACAAGATTGGTTAAAAACCCTAATTGGACAAGAATATGCCTAGGGAGGACGAAAATGACCTAATTGATCATCCAATGACACAAACACACCTATTGGATGCACAAGATTGGTTAAAAACCCTAATTGGACAAGAATATGCCTAGGGAGGACGAAAATGACCTAAATATTAATTCAATGACACAAACAAACTTATCGGATGCACAAGATTGGTTAAAAACCCTAATTGGACAAGAATAAGCCTGGGGAGGACGAAAATGACCTAATTGATCATCCAATGACACAAACACACCTATTGGATGCACAAGATTGGTTAAAAACCCTAATTGGACAAGAATAAGCCTAAGTAGGACGAAAATGACCTAATTGATCATCCAATGACACAAACACACCTATTGGATGCACAAGATTGGTTAAAAACCCTAATTGGACAAGAATAAGCCTAGGGAGGACGAAAATGACCTAATTGATCATCCAATGACACAAACACACCTATTGGATGCACAAGATTGGTTAAAAACCCTAATTGGACAAGAATAAGCCTAGGGAGGACGAAAATGACCTAATTGATCATCCAATGACAGAAACACACCGATTGGATTCACAAGATTGGTTAAAAACCCTAATTCGACAAGAATATGCCTAAGGAGGACGAAAATGACCTAAATATTAATTCAATGACACAAACAAAGTTATTGGATGCACAAGATTGGTTAAAAACCCTAATTGGACAAGAATAAGCCTTGGGATGATGAAAATGACCTAATTGATCATCCAATGACACAAACACACCTATTGGATGCACAAGATTGGTTAAAAACCCTAATTGGACAAGAATAAGCCTAGGGAGGACGAAAATGACCTAATTGATCATCCAATGACACAAACACACCTATTGGATGCACAAGATTGGTTAAAAACCCTAATTGGACAAGAATAAGCCTAGGGAGGACGAAAATGACCTAATTGATCATCCAATGACACAAACACACCTATTGGATGCACAAGATTGGTTAAAAACCCTAATTGGACAAGAATAAGCCTAGGGAGGACGAAAATGACCTAATTGATCATCCAATGACACAAACACATCTATTGGAAGCACAAGATTGGTTAGAAACCCTAGTTGGACAAGAATATGCCTAGGGAGGACGAAAATGACCTAATTGATCATCCAATGACACAAATGAACTTATTGGATGCACAAGATTGCTTAAAAACCCTAATTGGACAAAAATAAGCATAGAAAGGACGAAAATGACCTAATTGATCATCCAATGACACAAACACACCTATTGGATGCACAAGATTGGTTAAAAACCCTAATTGGACAAGAATAAGCCTAGGGAGGACGAAAATGACCTAATTGATCATCCAATGACACAAACACACCTATTGGATGCACAAGATTGGTTAAAAACCCTAATTGGACAAGAATAAGCCTAGGGAGGACGAAAATGACCTAATTGATCATCCAATGACACAAACACACCTATTGGATGCCCAAGATTGGTTAAAAACCCTATTTGGACAAGAATAAGCCTAGGGAGGGCGAAAATGACCTAATAGATCATCCAATGATACAAACACACCTATTGGATGCACAAGGTTGGTTAAAAACCCTAATTGGACAAGAATATGTATAGGGAGGACGAAAATGACCTAAATATAAATTCAATGACACAATCAAAGTTATTGGATGCACAAGATAGGTTAAAAACCCTAATTGGACAAGAATAAGCCTAGCGAGGACGAAAATGACCTAATTGATCATCCAATGACACAAACACACCTATTGGATGCACAAGATTGGTTAAAAACCCTAATTGGACAAGAATAAGCCTAGGGAGGACGAAAATGACCTAATTGATCATCCAATGACACAAACACACCTATTGGATGCACAAGATTGGTTAAAAACCCTAATTGGACAAGAATTAGCCTAGGGAGGACGAAAATGACCTAATTGATCATCAAATGACACTAACACACCTATTGGAAGCACAAGAATGGTTAAAAACCCTACTTGGACAAGAATATGCCTAGGGAGGACGAAAATGACCTAATTGATCATCCAATGACACAAATGAACTTATTGGATGCACAAGATTTGTTAAAAACCCTAATTGGACAAGAATAAGTCTAGGGAGGACGAGAATGACCTAATTGATCATCCAATGACACAAACACACCTATTGGATGCACAAGATTGGTTAAAAACCCTAATTGGACAAGAATATGCCTAGGGAGGACGAAAATGACCTAAATATTAATTCAATGACACAATCAAAGTTATTGGATGCACAAGATTGGTTAAAAACTCTAGTTGGACAAGAATAAGCCTAGGGAGTACGAAAATGACCTAATTGAGCATCCAATGACACAAACACACCTATTGGATGCACAAGATTCGTTAAAAACCCTAATTGGACAAGAATAAGCCTAGGGAGGACAAAAATGACCTAATTGATCATCCAATGACACAAACACACCTATTGGATGCACAAGATTGGTTAAAAACCCTAATTGGACAAGAATAAGCCTAGGGAGGACGAAAATGACCTAATTGATCATCCAATGACACAAACACACCTATTGGATGCACAAGATTGGTTAAAAACCCTAATTGGACAAGAATAAGCCTAGGGAGAACGAAAATGACCTAAATGTTAATCCAATGACACAACTCAACTTATTGGATGCACAAGATTGGTTAAAACCCCTAATTGGACAAGAATAAGCGTAGGGAGGACGAAAGTGACCCAATTGATCATCCAATGACACAAACACACCTATTGGATGCACAAGATTGGTTACAAACCCTAATTGGACAAGAATATGCCTAGGGAGGACGAAAATGACCTAATTGATCATCCAATGACAGAAACACACCTATTGGATGCACAAGATTGGTTAAAAACCCTAATTGGACAAGAATATGCCTAGGAAGGACGAAAATGACCTAATTGATCATCCAATGACACAAACACAGCTATTGGATGTACAAGATTGGTTAAAAACCCTAATTGGACAAGAATAAGCCTAGGGAGGACGAAAATGACCTAATTGATCATCCAATGACACAAACAAACCTATTGGATGCACAAGATTGGTTAAAAACCCTAATTGGACAAGAATATGCCTAGGGAGGATGAAAATGACCTAATTGATCATCCAATGACACAAACACACCTATTGGATGCACAAGATTGGTTAAAAACCTTAATTGGACAAGAATATGCCTAGGGAGGACGAAAATGACCTAAATGTTAATCCAATGACACAAATGAACATATTGGATTCACAAGATTGGTTAAAAACCCTAATTGGACAAGAATAAGCCTAGGGAGGACGAAAATGACCTAATTGATCATCCAATGACACAAACACACCTATTGGATGCACAAGATTGGTTAAAAACCCTAATTGGACAAGAATATATCTAGGGAGGACGAAAATGACCTAAATATTAATTCAATGACACAAACAAACTTATTGGATGCACAAGATTGCTTAAAAACCCTAATTGGACAAGAATAAGCCTAGGGAGGACGAAAATGACCTAATTGATCATCCAATGACACAAAGACACCTATTGGATGCACAAGATTGGTTAAAAACCCTAATTGGACAAGAATATGCCTAGGGAGGACGAAAATGAACTAAATATTAATTCAATGACACAAACAAAGTTATTGGATGCACAAGATTGGTTAAAAACCCTAATTGGACAAGAATAAGCCTAGGGAGAATGAAAATGACCTAAATGTTAATCCAATGCCACAACTCAACTTATTGGATGCACAAGATTGGTTAAAAACCCTAATTGGACAAGAATAAGCCTAGGGAGGACGAAAATGACCTAATTGATCATCCAATGATACAAACACACCTATTGGATGCACAAGATTGGTTAAAAACCCTAGTTGGACAAGAACATGCCTAGGGAGGACGAAAATGACCTAATTGATCATCCAATGACACTAATGAACTTATTGGATGCACAAGATTGGTTAAAAACCCTAATTGGACAAGAATATGCCTAGGGAGGACGAAAATGACCTAAATATTAATTCAATGACTCAAATGAACTTATTGGATGCACAAGATTGCTTAAAAACCCTAATTGGACAAGAATAAGCCTAGGGAGGACGAAAATGACCTAATTGATCATCCAATGACACAAAGACACCTATTGGATGCACAAGATTGGTTAAAAACCCTAATTGGACAAGAATATGCCTAGGGAGGACGAAAATGACCTAAATATTAATTCAATGACACAAACAAAGTTATTGGATGCACAAGATTGGTTAAAAACCCTAATTGGACAAGAATAAGCTTAGGGAGAATGAAAATGACCTAAATGTTAATCCAATGCCACAACTCAACTTATTGGATGCACAAGATTGGTTAAAAAACCTAACTGGACAAGAATATGCCTAGGGAGGACGAAAATGACCTAATTGATCATCCAATGACACAAACACACCTATTGGATGCACAAGATTGGTTAAAAACCCTAATTGGACAAGAATATGCCTAGGGAGGACGAAAATGACCTAAATGTTAATCCAATGACACAAATGAACTTTATTGGATTCACAAGATTGGTTAAAAAGCCTAATTGGACAAGAATATGCCTAGGGAGGATGAAAATGACCTAATTGATCATCCAATGACACAAACACACCTATTGGATGCACAAGATTGGTTAAAAACCCTAATTGGACAAGAATAAGCCTAGGGAGGACGAAAATGACCTAAATGTTAATCCAATGACACAAATGAACTTTATTGGATTCACAAGATTGGTTAAAAAGCCTAATTGAACAGAATATGCCTAGGGAGGATGAAAATGACCTAATTGATCATCCAATGACACAAACACACCTATTGGATGCACAAGATTGGTTAAAAACCCTAATTGGACAAGAATATGCCTAGGGAGGACGAAAATGACCTAAATGTTAATCCAATGACACAAATGAACTTATTGGATGCACAAGATTAGTTAAAAACCCTAATTGGACAAGAATAAGCCTAGGGAGGAAGAAAATGACCTAAATGTTAATCCAATGACACAACTCAACTTATTGGATGCACAAGATTGGTTAAAAACCCTAATTGGACAAGAATAAGCCTAGGGACGACGAAAATGACCTAATTGATCATCCAATGACACAAACACACCTATTAGATGCACAAGATTGGTTAAAAACCCTAATTGGACAAGAATAAGCCTAGGGAAGAAGAAAATGACCTAATTGATCATCCAATGACACAAACATACCTATTAGATGCACAAGATTGGTTAAAAACCCTAATTGGACAAGAATAACCCTAGGGAGGACGAAAATGACCTAATTGATCATCCAATGACACAAACACACCAATTGGATGCACAAGATTCGTTAAAAACCCTAATTAGACAAGAAAATGCCTAGGGAGGACGAAAATGACCTAATTGATCATCCAATGACTCAAACACACCTATTGGATGCACAAGATTGGTTAAAAACCCTAATTGGACAAGAATATGCCTAGGGAGGACGAAAATGACGTAAATGTTAATCCAATAACACAACTCAACTTATTGGATGCACAAGATTGGTTAAAAACCCTAATTGGACTAGAATATGCCTAGGGAGGACGAAAATGACCTAATTGATCATCCAATGACACAAACACACCTATTGGATGCACAAGATTGGTTAAAAACCCTAATTGGACAAGAATAAGCCTAGGGAGGACGAAAATGACCTAATTGATCATCCAATGACACAAACACACCTATTGGATGCACAAGATTGGTTAAAAACCCTAATTTGACTCGAATAAGCCTAGGGAGGACGAAAATGACCTAATTGATCATCCATTGCCACAAAAACACCTAATTGGACAAGAATATGCCTAGGGAGGACGAAAATGACCTAATTGGTCATCCAATGAAACAAACACACCTATTGGATGCACAAGATTGGTTAAAAACCCTAATTGGACAAGAATAAGCCTAGGGAGGACGAAAATAACCTAATTGATCATCCAATGACACAAACACACCTATTGGATGCACAAGATTGGTTAAAAACCCTAATTGGACAAGAATATGCATAGGGAGGACGAAAATGACCTAAATGTTAATCCTATGACACAAATGAGCTTATTGGATGCACAAGATTGGTTAAAAACCCTAATTGGACAAGAATAAGCCTAGGGAGGACGAAAATGACCTAATTGATCATCCAATGACACAAACACACCTATTGGATGCACACGATTGGTTAAAAACCCTAATTGGACAAGAATAAGCCTAGGGAGGACGAAAATGACCTAATTGTTAATCCAATGACACAAATGAACTTATTGGATGCACAAGATTGGTTAAAAACCCTAATTGGACAAGAATAAGCCTAGGGAGGACGAAAATGACTTAAATGTTAATCCAATGACACAACTCAACTTATTGGATGCACAAGATTTGTTAAAAACCCTAATTGGACAAGAATAAGCCTATGGAGGACGAAAATGACCTTATTGATCATCCAATGACACAAACACACCTATTGGGTGCACAAGATTGGTTAAAAACCGTAATTGGACAAGAATAAGCCTAGGGAGGACGAAAATGACCTAAATGTTAATCCAATGACACAACTCAACTTATGGGATGCACAAGATTGGTTAAAAACCCTAATTGGACAAGAATAAGCCTATGGAGGACGAAAATGACCTAATTGATCATCCAATGACACAAACACACCTATTGGATGCACAAGATTGGTTAAAAACCCTAATTGGACAAAAATAAGCCTAGGGATGTTGAAAATGACCTAAATGTTAATCCAATGACACAACTCAACTTATTGGATGCACAAGATTGGTTAAAAACCCTAATTGGACAAGAATAAGCCTAGGGAGGACGAAAATGACCTAATTGATCATCCAATGACACAAACACACCTATTGGATGCACAAGATTGGTTAAAAACCCTAATTGGACAAGAATATGCCTAGGGAGGACGAAAATGACCTAAATATTAATTCAATGACACAAACAAACTTATCGGATGCACAAGATTGGTTAAAAACCCTAATTGGACAAGAATAAGCCTAGGGACGACGAAAATGACCTAATTGATCATCCAAGGACACAAACACACCTATTGGATGCACAAGATTGGTTAAAAACCCTAATTGGACAAGAATAAGCCTAGGGAGGACGAAAATGACCTAATTGATCATCCAATGACACAAATGAACTTATTGGATGCACAAGATTGTTTAAAAACCCTAATCGGACAACAATATGCCTAGGGAGGACGGAAATGGCCTAAATGTTAATCCAATGACACAAATGAACTTATTGGATGCACAAGATTGGTTAAAAACCCTAATTGGACAAGAATAAGCCTAGGGAGGATCAAAGTGACCTAATTGATCATCCAATAAGATAAACACACCTATTGGATGCACAAGATTGGTTAAAAACCCTAGCTCGACAAGAATATGCCTAGGGAGGACGCAAATGACCTAATTGATCATCCAATGACACAAACACACCTATTGGATGCACAAGATTGGTTAAAAACCTAATTCGACAAGAATAAGCCTAGGGAGAATCAAAATGACCTAAATGTTAATCCAATGACACAACTCAACCTATTGGATGCACAAGATTGGTTAATAACCCTAATTGGACAAGAATAAGCCTAGGGAGGACGAAAATGACCTAATTGATCATCCAATGACACAAACACACCTATTGGATGCACAAGATTGGTTAAAAACCCTAATTGGACAAGAATATGCCTAGCGAGGACGAAAATGACCTAATTGATCATCCAATGACACAAACACACCTATTGGATGCACAAGATTGGTTAAAAACCCTAGTTGGACAAGAATATGCCTAGGGAGGACGAAAATGACCTAATTGATCATCCAATGACACAAATGAACTTATCGGATGCGCAAGATTGGTTAAAAATCCTAATTTGACAAGAATAAGCCTAGGGAGGACGAAAATGACCTAATTGATCATCCAATGACACAAACACGCCTATTGGATGCACAAGATTGGTTAAAAACCCTAATTGGACAAGAATATGCCTAGGGAGGACGAAAATGACCTAAATGTTAATCCAATGACACAAATGAACTTATTGGATGCACAGGATTGGTTAAAAACCCTAATTGGACAAGAATAAGCCTATGGAGGACGAAAATGACCTAATTGATCATCCAATGACACAAACACACCTATTGGATGCACAAGATTGGTTAAAAACCCTAATTGGACAAGAATATGCCTAGGGAGGACGAAAATGACCTAAATATTAATTCAATGACACAAACAAACTTATCGGATGCACAAGATTGGTTAAAAACCCTAATTGGAAAAGAATAAGCCTAGGGAGGACGAAAATGACCAAATTGATCATCCAATGACACCAACACACCTATTAGATGCACAAGATTGGTTAAAAACCCTAATTGGACAAGAATAAGCCTAGGGAGGACGAAAATGACCTAATTGATCATCCAATTACACAAACACACCTATTGGTTGCACAAGATTGGTTAAAAACTCTAATTGGACAAGAATATGCCTAGGGAGGACGAAAATGACCTAATTGATCATCCAATGACACAAACACACCTATTGGATGCACAAGATTGGTTAAAAACCCTAATTGGACAAGAATAAGCGTAGGGAGAACGAAAATGACCTAAATGTTAATCCAATGACACAACTCAACTTATGGGATGCACAAGATTGGTTAAAAACCCTAATTGGACAAGAATATGCCTAGGGAGGACGAAAATGACCTAATTGATCATCCAATGACACAAACACACCTATTGGATGCACAAGATTCGTTAAAAACCCTAATTGGACAAGAATATGCCTAGGGAGGACGAAAATAACCTAATTGATCATCCAATGACACATACACACCTATTGGATGCACAAGATTGGTTAAAAACCCTAATTGGACAAGAATATGCCTAGGGAGGACGAAAATGACCTAATTGATCATCCAATGACACAAACACACCTATTGGATGCACAAGATTGGTTAAAAACCCTAATTGGACAAGAATATGCCTAGGGAGGACGAAAATGACCTAAATATTAATTCAATGACACAAACAAACTTATCGGATGCACAAGATTGGTTAAAAACCCTAATTGGACAAGAATAAGCCTAGGGAGGACGAAAATGACTTAATTGATTCTCCAATGACACAAACACACCTATTAGACGCACAAGATTGGTTAAAAACCCTAATTGTTCAAGAATAAGCCTAGGGAGGACGAAAATGACCTAAATGTTAATCCAATGACACAACTCAACTTATTGGATGCACAAGATTGGTTAAAAACCCTAATTGTACAAGAATAAGCCTAGGGAGGACGAAAATGACCTAATTAATCATCCAATGACACAAACACACTTATTGGATGCACAAGATTGGTTAAAAACCCTAATTGGACAAGAATATGCCTAGGGAGGACGAAAATGACCTAATTGGTCATCCAATGACACAAACACACCTATTGGATGCACAAGATTGGTTAAAAACCCTAATTGGACAAGAATAAGCCTAGGGAGGACGAAAATAACCTAAGTGATCATCCAATCACACAAACACACCTATTGGATGCACAAGATTAGTTAAAAACCCTAATTGGACAAGAATATGCCTAGGGAGGACGAAAATGACCTAAATGTTAATCCAATGACACAAACGAACTTATTGGATGCACAAGATTGGTTAAAAACCCTAATTGGACATGAATAAGCCTAGGGAGGACGAAAATGACCTAATTGATCATCCAATGACACAAATGAACTTATTGGATGCACAAGATTGGTTAAAAACCCTTATTGGACAAGAATAAGCCTAGGCAGGATGAAAATGACCTAATTGATCTTCCAATGACACAAACACACCTATTGGATGCACAAGATTGGTTAAAAACCCTAATTGGACAAGAATAAGCCTAGGGAGGACGAAAATGACCTAATTGATCATCCAATGACACAAACACACCTATTGGATGCACAAGATTGGTTAAAAACCCTAATTGGACAAGAATATGCCTAGGGAGGACGAAAATGACCTAATTGATCATCCAATGACACAAACACACCTATTGGATGCACAAGATTCGTTAAAAACCCTAATTGGACAAGAATATGCCTACGAAGGACGAAAATGACCTAATTGATCATCCAATGACACAAACACACCTATTGGATGCACAAGATTGGTTAAAAACCCTAATTGGACAAGAATATGCCTAGGGAGGACGAAAATGACATAAATGTTAATCCAATGACACAAACACACCTATTGGATGCACAAGATTGGTTAAAAACCCTAATTGGACAAGAATATGCCTAAGGAGGACGAAAATTACCTAATTGATCATCCAATGACACAAACACACCTATTGGATGCACAAGATTGGTTAAAAACCCTAATTGGACAAGAATATGCCTAGGGAGGACGAAAATGACCTAAATATTAATTCAATGAAACAAACAAACATATTGGATGCACAAGATTGGTTAAAAACCCTAATTGGACAAGAATTAGCCTAGGGAGGACAAAAATGACCTAATTGATCAACCAATGACACAAACACACCTATTGGATGCACAAGATTGGTTAAAAACCCTAATTGGACAAGAATATGCCTAGGGAAGACGAAAATGACCTAAATGTTAATTCAATGACACAAACGAACTTATTGGATGCACAACATTGGTTAAAAACCCCTAATTGGACAAGAATAAGCCTAGGGAGGACGAAAATGACCTAATTGATCATCCAATGACACAAACGCACCTATTGGATGCACAAGATTGGTTAAAAACCCTAATTGGACAAGAATAAGCCTAGGGAGGACGAAAATGACCTAATTGATCATCCAATGACACAAACACACCTATTGGATGCACAAGATTGGTTAAAAACCCTAATTGGACAAGAATATGCCTAGGGAGGACGAAAATGACCTAAATATTAATTCAATGACACAAACAAACTTATCGGATGCATAAGATTGGTTAAAAACCCTAATTAGACAAAAAATAGCCTAGGGAGGACGAAAATGACCTAATTGATCATCCAATGACACAAATGAACTTATTGGATGCACAAGATTAGTTAAAAACCCTAATTGGACAAGAATAAGCCTAGGGAGGACGAAAATAACCTAATTGATCATCCAATGACACAAACACATCTATTGGATGCACAAGATTGGTTAAAAACCCTAATTGGACAAGAATATGCCTAGGCAGGATGAAAATGACCTAAATGTTAATCCAATGACACAAATGAACTTATTGGATGCACAAGATTGGTTAAAAACCCTAATTGGACAAGAATAAGCCTAGGGAGGACAAAAATGACCTAAATGTTAATCCAATGACACAACTCAACTTATTTGATGCACAAGATTGGTTAAAATCCCTAATTGGACAAGAATAAGCCTATGGAGGACGAAAATGACCTAATTGATCATCCAATGACACAAACACACATATTGGATGCACAAGATTGGTTAAAAACACTAATTGGACAAGAATAAGCCTAGGGATGACGAAAATGACCTAAATGTTAATCCGATGACACAACTCAACTTATTGGATGCACAAGATTGGTTAAAAACCCTAATTGGACAAGAATAAGCCTAGGGAGGACGAAAATGACCTAATTGATCATCCAATGACACAAACACACCTATTGGATGCACAAGATTGGTTAAAAACCCTAATTGGACAAGAATATGCCTAGGGAGGACGAAAATGACCTAAATATTAATTCAATGACACAAACAAACTTATCGGATGCACAAGATTGGTTAAAAACCCTAATTCGACAAGAATTAGCCTAGGGAGGACGAAAATGACCTAATTGATCATCCAATGACACAAACACACCTATTGCATGCACAAGATCGGTTAAAAACCCTAATTGGACAAGAATAAGCCTAGGGAGGACGAAAATGACCTAATTGATCATCCAATGACGCAAACACACCTATTGGATGCACAAGATTGGTTAAAAACCCTAATTGGACAAGAATAAGCCTAGGGAGGACGAAAATGACCTAATTGATCATCCAATGACACAAACACACCTATTGGATGCACAAGATTGGTTAAAAACCCTAATTGGACAAGAATATGCCTAGGGAGGACGAAAATGACCTAATAGATCATCCATTGCCATAAACACACCTATTGGATGCATAAGATTGGTTAAAAACCCTAATTGGACAAGAATATGCATAGGGAGGACGAAAATGACCTAATTGGTCATCCAATGACACAAACACACCTATTGGATGCACAAGATTGGTTAAAAACCCTAATTGGACAAGAACAAGCCTAGGGAGGACGAAAATAACCTAAGTGATCATCCAATCACACAAACACACCTATTGGATGCACAAGATTAGTTAAAAACCCTAATTGGACAAGAATATGCCTAGGGAGGACGAAAATGACCTAAATGTTAATCCAATGACACAACTCAACTTATTGGATGCACAAGATTGGTTAAAAACCTAAATTGCACAAGAATAAGCCTATTTAGGACGAAAATGACCTAATTGATCATCCAATGACACAAACACACCTATTGGATGCACAAGATTGGTTAAAAACCCTAATTGGACAAGAATAAGCCTAGGGAGGACGAAAACGACGTAAATGTTAATCCAATGACACAACTCAACTTATTGGATGCACAAGATTGGTTAAAAACCCGAATTGGACAAGAATAAGCCTATGGAGGACGAAAATGACCTAATTGATCATCCAATGACACAAACACACCTATTGGATGCACAAGATTGGTTAAAAACCATAATTGGACAAGAATATGCCTAGGGAGGACGAAAATGACCTAAATATTAATTCAATGACACAAACAAACTTATCGGATGCACAAGATTGGTTAAAAACCCTAATTGGACAAGAATAAGCCTAGGGAGGACGAAAATGACCTAATTGATCATCCAATGACACAAACACACCTATTAGATGCCCAAGGTTGGTTAAAAACCCTAATTGGACAAGAATAAGCATAAGGAGGACGAAAATGACCTAATTGATCATCCAATGACACAAACACACCTATTGGATGCCCAAGATTGGTTAAAAACTCTAATTGGACAAGAATATGCCTAGGGAGGACGAAAATGACTTAATTGATCATCCAATGACACAAACACACCTATTGGATGCACAAGATTGGTTAAAAACCCTAATTGGACAAGAATAAGCCTAGGGAGGACGAAAATGACCTAATTGATCATCCAATGACACAAACACACCTATTGGATGCACAAGATTGGTTAAAAACCCTAATTGGACAAGAATATGCCTAGGGAGGACGAAAATGACCTAATTGGTCATCCAATGACACAAACACACCTATTGGATGCACAAGATTGGTTAAAAACCCTAATTAGACAAGAATAAGCCTAGGGAGGACGAAAATGATCTAATTGATCATCCAATGACACAAACACACCTATTGGATGCACAAGATTGGTTAAAAACCCTAATTGGACAAGAATATGCCTAGGGAGGACGAAAATGACCTAATTGATCATCGAATGACACAAACACACATATTGGATGCACAAGATTGGTTAAAAACCCTAATTGGACAAGAATATGCCTAGGGAGGACGAAAATGACCTAATTGATCATCCAATGACACAAACACACCTATTGGATGCACAAGATTGGTTAAAAACCCTAATTGGACAAGAATAAGCCTAGGGAGGACGAAAATAACCTAATTGATCATCCAATGACACAAATACACCTATTGGATGCACAAGATTGGTTAAAAACCCTAATTGAACAAGAATATGCCTAGGGAGGGCGAAAATGACCTAAATGTTAATCCAATGACACAAATGAACTTATTGGATGTACAAGATTGGTTAAAAACTCAAATTGAACAAGAATAAGCCTAGGGAGGACGAAAATTACCTAAATGTTAATCCAATGACACAACTCAACTTATTGGATGCACAAGATTGGTTAAAAACCCTAATTGGACAAGAATAAGCCTAGGGAGGACGAAAATGATCTAATTGATCATCCAATGACACAAACACACCTATTGGATGCACAAGACTGGTTAAAAACCCTAATTGGACAAGAATAAGCCTAGGGAGGAAGAAAATGACCAAATTGATCATCCAATGACACAAACACACCTATTGGTTGCACAAGATTGGTTAAAAACCCTAATTGGAAAAGAATAAGCCTAGGGAGGACGAAAATGACCTAATTAATCATCCATTGACACAAATGACCTTATTGGATGCACAAGATTAGTTAAAAACCCTAATTGTACAAGAATAAGCCTAGGGAGGAAGAAAATAACCTAATTGATCATCCAATGACACAAACACACCTATTGGATGCACAAGATTGGTTAAAAACCCTAATTGGACAAGAATATGCCTAGGGAGGACGAAAATGACCTAAATGTTAATCCAATGACACGACTCAACTTATTGGATGCACAAAATTGGTTAAAAACCCTAATTGGACAAGAATATGCCTAGGGAGGACGAAAATGACCTAAATGTTAATCCAATGACACGACTCAACTTATTGGATGCACAAAATTGGTTAAAAACCCTAATTGGACAAGAATATGCCTAGGGAGGACGAAAATGACCTAATTGATCATCCAATGACACAAACACACCTATTGGATGCACAAGATTGGTTAAAAACCCTAATTGGACAAGAATAAGCCTAGGGAGGACGGAAATGACTTAATGGATCATCCAATGACACAAACACACCTATTGGATGCACAAGATTGGTTAAAAACCCTAATTGGACAAGAATAAGCCTAGGAAGGACGAAAATGACCTAATTGATCATCCAATGACACAAACACACCTATTGGATGCACAAGATTGGTTAAAAACCCTAATTTGACTAGAATAAGCCTAGGGTGGACGAAAATGACCTAATTGATCATCCATTGCCACAAACACACCTAATGGATGCACAAGATTGGTTAAAAACCCTAAATTGACAAGAATAAGCCTAGGGAGGACGAAAATGACCTAATTGATCATCCAATGACACAAACACACCTATTGGATGCACAAGATTGGTTGAAAACCCTAATTTGACTAGAATAAGCCTAGGGTGGACGAAAATGACCTAATTGATCATCCATTGCCACAAACACACCTAATGGATGCACAAGATTGGTTAAAAACCCTAGTTGGACAAGAATATGCCTAGGGAGGACGAAAATGACCTAATTGGTCATCCAATGACACAAACACACCTATTGGATGCACAAGATTGGTTAAAAACCCTAATTGGACAAGAATATGCCTAGGGAGGACGAAAATGACCTAATTGATCATCCAATGACACAAACACACCTATTGGATGCACAAGATTGGTTAAAAACCCTAATTGGACAAGAATAAGCCTAGGGAGGATGAAAATGACTTAATTGATCATCCAATTACACAAACACACCTATTGGATGCACAAGATTGGTTAAAAACCCTAATTGGACAAGAATAAGCCTAGGGAGTACGAAAATGACCTAATTGATCATCCAATGACACAAACACACCTATTGGATGCACAAGATTGGTTAAAAACCCTAATTGGACAAGAATATGCCTAGGGACTACGAAAATGACCTAAATATTAATTCAATGACACAAACAAACTTATTGGATGCACAAGATTGGTTAAAAACCCTAATTGGACAAGAATAATCCTAGGGAGGATGAAAATGACCTAATTGATCATCCAATGACACAAACACACATATTGGATGCACAACATTGGTTAAAAACCCTAATTGGACAAGAATATGCCTAGGGAGGACGAAAATGACCTAATTGATCATCCAATGACACAAACACACCTATTGGATGCACAAGATTGGTTAAAAACCCTAATTGGACAAGAATAAGCCTAGGGAGGACGAAAATAACCTAATTGATCATCCAATGACACAAACACACCTATTGGATGCACAAGATTCGTTAAAAACCATAATTTGACAAGAATATGCCTAGGGAGGACGAAAATAACCTAATTGATCATCCAATGACACAAACACACCTATTGGATGCACAAGATTCGTTAAAAACCCTAATTGGACAAGAATATGCCTAGGGAAGACGAAAATGACCTAATTGATCATCCAATGACACAAACACACCTATTGGATGCACAAGATTGGTTAAAAACCCTAATTGGACAAGAATAAGCCTATGGAGGACGAAAATGACCTAATTGATCATCCAATGACACAAACACACCTATTGGATGCACAAGATTGGTTAAAAACCCTAATTGGACAAGAATATGCCTAGGCAGGACGAAAATGACCTAATTGATCATCCAATGACTCAAACACACCTATTGGATGCACAAGATCGGTTAAAAACCCTAATTGGACAAGAATAAGCCTAGGGAGGACGAAAATGACCTAATTGATCATCCAATGACACAAACACACCTATTGGATGCACAAGATTGGTTAAAAACCCTAATTGGACAAGAATATGCCTAGGAAAGACGAAAATGACCTAATTGATCATCCAATGACACAAATGAACTTATTGGATGCACAAGATTAGTTAAAAACCCTAATTGGACACGAATAAGCCTAGGGAGGACGAAAATAACCTAATTGATCATCCAATGACACAAACACACCTATTGGATGCACAAGATTGGTTAAAAACCCTAATTGGACAAGAATATGCCTAGGGAGGACGAAAATGACCTAATTGGTCATCCAATGACACAAACACACCTATTGGATGCACAAGATTGGTTAAAAACCCTAATTGGACAAGAATAAGCTTAGGGAGGACGAAAATAACCTAATTGATCATCCAATGACACAAACACACCTATTGGATGCACAAGATTGGTTAAAAATCCTAATTAGACAAGAATATGCCTAGGGAGGACGAAAATGACCTAAATGTTAATCCAATGACACAAATGAAATTATTGGATGTACAAGATTGGTTAAAAACCCTAATTGGACAAGAATAAGCCTAGGGAGGACGAAAATGACCAAATTGATCATCCAATGACACAAACACACCTATTGGATGCACAAGATTGGTTAAAAACCCTAATTGGACAAGAATATGCCTTGGGAGGACGAAAATGACCTAAATTGATCATCCAATGACACAAACACACCTATTGGATGCACAAGATTGGTTAAAAACCCTAATTGGACAAGAATATGCCTAGGGAGGACGAAAATGACCTAAATGTTAATCCAATGACACAACTCAACTTATTGGATGCACAAGATTGGTTAAAAACCCTAATTGGACAAGAATAAGCCTAGGGAGGACGAAAATATTCTAATTGATCATCCAATGACACAAACACACCTATTGGATGCACAAGATTGGTTAAAAACCCTAATGGGACAAGAATATGCCTAGGGAGGACGAAAATGACATAATTGATCATCCAATGACACAAACACACCTATTGGATGCACAAGATCGGTTAAAAACCCTAATTGGACAAGAATAAGCCTAGGGAGGACGAAAATGACCTAATTGATCATCCAATGACACAAACACACCTATTGGATGCACAAGATTGGTTAAAAACCCTAATTGGACAAGAATATGCCTAGGGAGGACGAAAATGACCTAATTGATCATCCAATGACACAAATGAACTTATTTGATGCACAAGATTGGTCAAAAACCCTAATTGGACAAGAATAAGCCTATGGAGGACGAAAATGACCTAATTGATCATCCAATGACACAAACACACCTATTGGATGCACAAGATTGGTTAAAAACCCTAATTGGACAAGAATATGCCTAGGGAGGACGAAAATGACCTAATTGATCATCCAATGACACAAACACACCTATTGGATGCACAAGATCGGTTAAAAACCCTAATTGGACAAGAATAAGCCTAGGGAGGACGAAAATGACCTAATTGATCATCCAATGACACAAACACACCTATTGGATGCACAAGATTGGTTAAAAACCCTAATTGGACAAGAATAAGCCTAGTGAGGACGAAAATGACCTAAATGTTAATCCAATGACACAACTCAACTTATTGGATGCACAAGATTGGTCAAAAACCCTAATTGGACAAGAATAAGCCTATGGAGGACGAAAATGACCTAATTGATCATCCAATGACACAAACACACCTATTGGATGCACAAGATTGGTTAAAAACCCTAATTGGACAAGAATAAGCCTGGGGAGGACGAAAATGACCTAAATGTTAATCCAATGACACAACTCAACTTATTGGATGCACAAGATTGCTTAAAAACCCTAATTGGACAAGAATAAGCCTATGGAGGACGAAATTGACCTAATTGATCATCCAATGACACAAACACATCTATTGGATGCACAAGATTGGTTAAAAACCCTAATTGGACAAGAATATGCCTAGGGAGGACGAAAATGACCTAATTGATCATCCAATGACACAAACACACCTATTGGATGCACAAGATTGGTTAAAAACCCTAATTGGACAAGAATAAGCCTAGGGAGGACGAAAATGACCTAATTGATCATCCAATGACACAAACACACCTATTGGATGCACAAGATCGATGAATAACCCTAATTGGACAAGAATATGCCTAGGGAGGACGAAAATGACCTAATTGATCATCCAATGACACAAACACACCTATTGGATGCACAAGATTGGTTAAAAACCCTAATTGGACAAGAATATGCCTAGGGAGGACGATAATGACCTAATTGATCATCCAATGACAAAACACACCTATTGGATGCACAAGATTGGTTAAAAACCCTAATTGGACAAGAATATGCCTAGGGAGGACGAAAATGACCTAATTGATCATCCAATGACACAAACACACCTATTGGATGCACAAGATTGGTTAAAAACCCTAATTGGACAAGAATATGCCTAGGGAGGACGAAAATGACCTAATTGATCATCCAATGACACAAACACACCTATTGGATGCACAAGATTGGTTAAAAACCCTAATTGGACAAGAATAAGCCTAGGGAGGATCAAAATGACCTAATTGATCATCCAATGACACAAACACACCTATTGGATGCACAAGATTGGTTAAAAACCCTAATGGGACAAGAATATGCCTAGGGAGGACGAAAATGACCTAAATGTTAATCCAATGACACAAATGAACTTATCGGATGCACAAGATTGGTTAAAAACCCTAATTGGACAAGAATAAGCCTAGGGATGACGAAAATGACCTAATTTATCATCCAATGACACAAACACACCTATTAGATGCACAAGATTGGTTAAAAACCCTAATTGGACAAGAATAAGCCTAGGGAGGAAGAAAATGACCTAATTGATCATCCAATGACACAAACACACCTATTGGATGCAAAAGATTGGTTAAAAACCCTAATTGGACAAGAATATGCCTAGGGAGGACGAAAATGACCTAAATGTTAATCCAATGACACAACTCAACTTATTGGATGCATAAAATTGGTTAAAAACCCTAATTGGACAAGAATATGCCTAGGGAGGACGAAAATGACCTAATTGATCATCCAATGACACAAACACACCTATTGGATGCACAAGATTGGTTAAAAACCCTAATTGGACAAGAATAAGCCTAGGGAGGACGAAAATGACCTAATTGATCATCCAATGACACAAACACACCTATTGGATGCACAAGATTGGTTAAAAACCCTAATTTGACTAGAATAAGCCTAGGGTGGACGAAAATGATCTAATTGATCATCCATTGCCACAAACACACCTAATGGATGCACAAGATTGGTTAAAAACCCTAATTGGACAAGAATATGCCTAGGGAGGACGAAAATGACCTAATTGATCATCCAATGACACAAACACACCTATTGGATGCACAAGATTGGTTAAAAACCCTAATTGGACAAGAATAAGCCTAGGGAGGACGAAAAAGACCTAATTGATCATCTATTGCCACAAACACACCTATTGGATGCACAAGATTGGTTTAACACCTATTGGATGCACAAGATTGGTTAAAAACCCTAATTGGACAAGAATAAGCCTAGGGAGGACGAAAATAACCTAATTGATCATCCAATGACACAAACACACCTATTGGATGCACAAGATTGGTTAAAAATCCTAATTAGACAAGAATATGCCTAGGGAGGACGAAAATGACCTAAATGTTAATCCAATGACACAAATGAAATTATTGGATGTACAAGATTGATTAAAAACCCTAATTGGACAAGAATAAGCCTAGGGAGGACGAAAATGACCAAATTGATCATCCAATGACACAAACACACCTATTGGATGCACAAGATTGGTTAAAAACCCTAATTGGACAAGAATATGCCTAGGGAGGACGAAAATGACCTAATTGGTCATCCAATGACACAAACACACCTATTGCATGCACAAGATTGGTTAAAAACCCTAATTGGACAAGAATAAGCCTAGGGAGGACGAAAATAACCTAATTGATCATCCAATGACACAAACACACCTATTGGATGCACAAGATTGGTTAAAAACCCTAATGGGACAAGAATATGCCTAGGGAGGACGAAAATGACCTAAATGTTAATCCAATGACACAAATGAACTTATCGGATGCACAAGATTGGTTAAAAACCCTAATTGGACAAGAATAAGCCTAGGGATGACGAAAATGACCTAATTTATCATCCAATGACACAAACACACCTATTAGATGCACAAGATTGGTTAAAAACCCTAATTGGACAAGAATAAGCCTAGGGAGGAAGAAAATGACCTAATTGATCATCCAATGACACAAACACACCTATTGGATGCAAAAGATTGGTTAAAAACCCTAATTGGACAAGAATATGCCTAGGGAGGACGAAAATGACCTAAATGTTAATCCAATGACACAACTCAACTTATTGGATGCATAAAATTGGTTAAAAACCCTAATTGGACAAGAATATGCCTAGGGAGGACGAAAATGACCTAATTGATCATCCAATGACACAAACACACCTATTGGATGCACAAGATTGGTTAAAAACCCTAATTGGACAAGAATAAGCCTAGGGAGGACGAAAATGACCTAATTGATCATCCAATGACACAAACACACCTATTGGATGCACAAGATTGGTTAAAAACCCTAATTTGACTAGAATAAGCCTAGGGTGGACGAAAATGATCTAATTGATCATCCATTGCCACAAACACACCTAATGGATGCACAAGATTGGTTAAAAACCCTAATTGGACAAGAATATGCCTAGGGAGGACGAAAATGACCTAATTGATCATCCAATGACACAAACACACCTATTGGATGCACAAGATTGGTTAAAAACCCTAATTGGACAAGAATAAGCCTAGGGAGGACGAAAATAACCTAATAGATCACCCAATGACACAAACACACCTATTGGATGCACAAGATTCGTTAAAAACCCTAATTGGACAAGAATATGCCTAGGGAGGACGAAAATGACCTAATTGATCATCCAATGACACAAACACACCTATTGGATGCACAAGATTGGTTAAAAACCCTAATTGGACAAGTATATGCCTAGGGAGGACGAAAATGACCTAAATATTAATTCAATGACACAAACAAACTTATTGGATGCACAAGATTGGTTAAAAACCCTAATTGGACAAGAATAAGACTAGGGAGGACGAAAATGACCTAATTGATCATCCAATGACACAAACACACCTATTGGATTCACAAGATTGGTTAAAAACCCTAATTGGACAAGAATAAGCCTAGGGAGGACGAAAATGACCTAATTGATCATCCAATGACACAAACACACCTAATGGATGCAGAAGATTGGTTAAAAACCCTAATTGGACAAGAATATGCCTAGGGAGGACGAAAATGACCTAATTGATCATCCAATGACACAAACACACCTATTGGATGCACAAGATTGGTTAAAAACCCTAATTGGACAAGAATAAGCCTAGGGAGGACGAAAATTACCAAATTGATCATCCAATGACACAAACACACCTATTGGATGCACAAGATTGGTTAAAAACCCTAATTGGACAAGAATATGCCTAGGGAGGACGAAAATGACCTAAATATTAATTCAATGACACAAACAAACTTATTGGATGCACAAGATTGGTTAAATACCCTAATTGGACAAGAATAATACTAGGGAGGACGAAAATGACCTAATTTATCATCCAATGACACAAACACAACTATTGGATGCACAAGATTGGTTAAAAACCCTAATTGGACAAGAATATGCCTAGGGAGGACGAAAATGACCTAATTGATAATCCAATGACACAAACACACCTATTGGATGCACAACATTGGTTAAAAACCCTAATTGGACAAGAATAAGCCTAGGGAGGACGAAAATGACCTAATTCATCATCCAATGACACAAACACACCTATTGGATGCACAAGATTGGTTAAAAACCCTAATTGGACAAGAATATGCCTAGGGAGGACGAAAATGACCTAATTGGTCATCCAATGACACAAACACACCTATTGGATGCACAAGATTGGTTAAAAACCCAAATTGGACAAGAATAAGCCTAGGGAGGACGAAAATGACCTAATTGATCATCCAATGACACAAACACACCTATTGGATGCACAAGATTAGTTAAAAACCCTAATTGGACAAGAATATGCCTAGGGAGGACGAAAATGACCTAATTGATCATCCAAATACACAAACACACCTATTGGACGCACAAGATCGGTTAAAAACCCTAATTGGACCAGAATAAGCCTAGGGAGGACGAAAATGACCTAATTGATCATCCAATGACACAAACACACCTATTGGATGCACAAGATTGGTTAAAAACCCTAATTGGACAAGAATATGCCTAGGGAGGACGAAAATGACCTAATAGATCATCCATTGCCATAAACACACCTATTGGATGCATAAGATTGGTTAAAAACCCTAATTGGACAAGAATATGCCTAGGGAGGACGAAAATGACCTAATTGGTCATCCAATGACACAAACACACCTATTGGATGCACAAGATTGGTTAAAAACCCTAATTGGACAAGAACAAGCCTAGGGAGGACGAAAATAACCTAAGTGATCATCCAATCACACAAACACACCTATTGGATGCACAAGATTAGTTAAAAACCCTAATTGGACAAGAATATGCCTAGGGAGGACGAAAATGACCTAAATGTTAATCCAATGACACAAATGAACTTATTGGATGCACAAGATTGGTTAAAAACCCTAATTGGACATGAATTAGCCTAGGGAGGACGAAAATGACTTAAATGTTAATCCAATGACACAACTCAACTTATTGGATGCACAAGATTGGTTAAAAACCTAAATTGCACAAGAATAAGCCTATGGAGGACGAAAATGACCTAATTGATCATCCAATGACACAAACACACCTATTGGATGCACAAGATTGGTTAAAAACCCTAATTGGACAAGAATAAGCCTAGGGAGGACGAAAACGACGTAAATGTTAATCCAATGACACAACTCAACTTATTGGATGCACAAGATTGGTTAAAAACCCGAATTGGACAAGAATAAGCCTATGGAGGACGAAAATGACCTAATTGATCATCCAATGACACAAACACACCTATTGGATGCACAAGATTGGTTAAAAACCATAATTGGACAAGAATATGCCTAGGGAGGACGAAAATGACCTAAATATTAATTCAATGACACAAACAAACTTATCGGATGCACAAGATTGGTTAAAAACCCTAATTGGACAAGAATATGCAAAGGGAGGACGAAAATGACCTAAATATTAATTCAATGACACAAACAAACTTATCGGATGGACAAGATTGGTTAAAAACCCTAATTGGAAAAGAATAAGCCTAGGGAGGACGAAAATGACCTAATTGA
>JBBPBR010001211.1:0-60161 GCA_037974775.1 Cicer pinnatifidum | reverse complement strand
GGTTAAAAACCCTAATTGGACAAGAATAAGCCTAGGGAGGACGAAAATGACCTAAATGTTAATCCAATGACACAACTCTACTTATTGGATGCACAAGATTGGTTAAAAACCCTAATTGGACAAGAATAAGCCTATGGAGGACGAAAATGACCTAATTGATCATCCAATGACACAAACACATCTATCAGACGCACAAGATTGGTTAAAAACCCTAATTGGACAAGAATAAGCATAGGGAGGACGAAAATGACCTAATTGATCATCCAATGACACAAACACACCTATTGGATGCACAAGATTGGTTAAAAACTCTAATTGGACAAGAATATGCCTAGGCAGGACGAAAATGACCTAATTGATCATCCAATGACACAAACACACCTATTGGATGCACAAGATCGGTTAAAAACCCTAATTGGACAAGAATAAGCCTAGGGAGGACGAAAATGACCTAAATGTTAATCCAATGACACTAATGAACTTATTGGATGTACAAGATTGGTTAAAAACCCTAATTGGACAAGAATAAGCCTAGGGAGGACGAAAATGACCTAATTGATCATCCAATGACACAAACACACCTATTGGATGCACAAGATTGGTTAAAAACCCTAATTGGACAAGAATATGCCTAGAGAGGACGAAAATGACCTAATTGATCATCCAATGACATAAACACACCTATTGGATGCACAAGATCGGTTAAAAACCCTAATTGGACAAGAATAAGCCTAGGGATGACGAAAATGACCTAATTGATCATCCAATGACACAAACACACCTATTGGATGCACAAGATTGGTTAAAAACCCTAATTGGACAAGAATATGCCTAGGGAGCACGAAAATGACCTAATTGATCATCCAATGACACAAACACACCTATTGGATGCACAAGATTGGTTAAAAACCATAACTGGACAAGAATAAGCCTAGGGAGGACGAAAATGACCTAATTGATCATCCAATGACACAAACACACCTATTGGATGCACAAGATTGGTTAAAAACCCTAATTGGACAAGAATATGCCTAAGGAGGACGAAAATGACCTAAATATTAATTCAATGACACAAATGAACTTATTGGATGCACAAGATTGGTTAAAAACCCTAATTGGACAAGAATAAGCCTAGGGAGGACGAAAATGACCTAATTGATCATCCAATGACACAAACACACCTATTGGATGCACAAGATTGGTTAAAAACCCTAATTGGACAAGAATAAGCCTAGGGAGGACGAAAATGACCTAATTGATCATCCAATGACACAAACACACCTATTGGATGCACAAGATTGGTTAAAAACCCTAATTGGACAAGAATATGCCTAGGGAGGACGAAAATGACCTAAATGTTAATCCAATGACACAAATGAACTTATTGGATGCACAAGATTGGTTAAAAACCTAATTCGACAAAAATAAGCCTAGGGAGAATGAAAATGACCTAAATATTAATCCAATGACACAACTCAACTTATTGGATGCACAAGATTGGTTAAAAACCCTAATTGGACAAGAATAACCCTAGGGAGGACGAAAATGACCTAATTGATCATCCAATGACACAAACACACCTATTGGATGCACAAGATTGGTTAAAAACCCTAATTGGACAAGAATATGCCTAGAGAGGACGAAAATGACCTAATTGATCATCCAATGACACAAACACACCTATTGGATGCACAAGATTGGTTAAAAACCCTAATTGGACAAGAATATGCCTAGAGAGGACGAAAATGACATAATTGATCATCCAATGACACAAATGAACTTATTGGATGCACAAGATTAGTTAAAAACCCTAATTGCACAAGAATATGCCTAGGGAGGACGAAAATGACCTAATTGATCATCCAATGACACAAACACACCTATTGGATGCACAAGATTGGTTAAAAACCCTAATTGGACAAGAATATGCCTAGAGAGGACGAAAATGACCTAATTGATCATCCAATGACATAAACACACCTATTGGATGCACAAGATCGGTTAAAAACCCTAATTGGACAAGAATAAGCCTAGGGAGGATGAAAATGACCTAATTAATCATCCAATGACACAAACACACCTATTGGATGCACAAGATTGGTTAAAAACCCTAATTGGACAAGAATATGCCTAGAGAGGACGAAAATGACATAATTGATCATCCAATGACACAAATGAACTTATTGGATGCACAAGATTAGTTAAAAACCCTAATTGGACATGAATATGCCTAGGGAGGACGAAAATGACCTAATTGATCATCCAATGACACAAACACACCTATTGGATGCACAAGATTGGTTAAAAACCCTAATTGGACAAGAATATGCTTAGGGAGGACGAAAATGACCTAAATGTTAATCCAATGACACAAATGAACTTATTGGATGCACAAGATTGGTTAAAAACCCTAATTGGACAAGAATAAGCCTAGGGAGGACGAAAATGACCTAAATGTTAATGCAATGACACAACTCAACTTATTGGATGCACAAGATTGGTTAAAAACCCTAATTGGACAAGAATAAGCCTAGGGAGGACGAAAATAACCTAATTGATCATCCAATGACACAAACACACCTATTGGATGCACAAGATTGGTTAAAAACCCTAATTGGACAAGAATATGCCTAGGGAGGACGAAAATGAGCTGAATGTTAATCCAATGACACAAATGAACTTATTGGATGCACAAGATTGGTTAAAAACCCTAATTGGACAAGAATAAGCCTAGGGAGGACGAAAATGACCTAATTGATCATCCAATGACACAAACACACCTATTGGATGCACAAGATTGGTTAAAAACCCTAATTGGACAAGAATATGCCTAGGGAGGACGATTATGACCTAAATGTTAATCCAATGACACAAACGGACTTATTGGATGCACAAGATTGGTTAAAAACCCTAATTGGACAAGAATATGCCTAGGGAGGACGAAAATGACCTAATTGATCATCCAATGACACAAACACACCTATTGGATGCACAAGATTGGTTAAAAACCCTAATTGGACAAGAATATGCCTAGGGAGGACGAAAATGACCTAATTGATCATCCAATGACACAAATGAACTTATTGGATGCACAAGATTAGTTAAAATCCCTAATTGGACAAGAATAAGCCGAGGGAGGACGAAAATAACCTTATTGATAAGCCAATGACACAAACACACCTATTGGATGCACAAGATTGGTCTAAAACTCTAATTGGACAAGAATATGCCTAGGGAGGACGAAAATGACCTAAATGTTAATCCAATGACACAAATGAACTTATTGGATGCACAAGATTGGTTAAAAACCCTAATTGGACAAGAATAAGCCTTGGGAGGATGAAAATGACCTAATTGATCATCCAATGACACAAACACACCTATTGGATGCACAAGATTGGTTAAAAACCCTAATTGGACAAGAATATGCCTAGGGAGGACGAAAATGACCTAAATGTTAATCCAATGACACAAATGAACTTATTGGATGCACAAGATTGGTTAAAAACCCTAATTGGACAAGAATAAGCCTAGGGAGGATCAAAGTGACCTAATCGATCATCCAATGAGATAAACACACATATTGGATGCACAAGATTGGTTAAAAACTCTAATTGGACAAGAATATGCCTAGGGAGGACGAAAATGACCTAATTGATCATCCAATGACACAAACACACCTATTGGATGCACAAGATTGGTTAAAAACCATAATTGGACAAGAATATGCCTAGGGAGGACAAAAATGACCTAATTGATCATCCAATGACACAAACACACCTATTGGATGCACAAGATTGGTTAAAAACCCTAATTGGACAAGAATATGCCTAGGGAGAACGAAAATGACCTAATTGATCATCCAATGACACAAACACACCTATTGGATGCACAAGATTGGTTAAAAACCCTAATTGGACAAGAATAAGCATAGGGAGGACGAAAATGACCTAATTGATCATCCAATGACACAAACACATCTATTGGATGCACAAGATTGGTTAAAAACCCTAATTGGACAAGAATATGCCTAGGGTGGACGAAAATGACCTAAATGTTAATCTAATGACACAAATGAACTTATTGGATGCACAAGATTGGTTAAAAACCCTAATTGGACAAGAATAAGCATTCGGAGGACGAAAATGACCTAATTGATCATCCAATGACACAAACACACCAATTGGATGCACAATACTGGTTAAAAACCCTAATTGGACAAGAATATGCCTAGGAAGGACGAAAATGACCTAATTGATCATCCAATGACACAAACACACCTATTGGATGCACAAGATTGGTTAAAAACCCTAATTGGACAAGAATAAGCCTAGGGTGGACGAAAATGACCTAATTGATCATCCAATGACACAAACACACCTATTGGATGCACAAGATTGGTTAAAAACCCTAATGGGACAAGAATATGCCTAGGGAGGACGAAAATGACCTAAATGTTAATCCAATGACACAAATGAACTTATCGGATGCACAAGATTGGTTAAAAACCCTAATTGGACAAGAATAAGCCTAGGGAGGACGAAAATAACCTAATTGATCATCCAATGACACAAACACACCTATTGGATGCACAAGATTGGTTAAAAACCCTAATTGGACAAGAATATGCCTAGGGAGGACGAAAATGACCTAAATGTTAATCCAATGACACAAATGAACTTATTGGATGCACAAGATTGGTTAATAACCCTAATTGGACAAGAATAAGCCTAGGGAGGACGAAAATGACCTAATTGATCATCCATTGCCACAAACACACCTAATGGATGCACAAGATTGGTTAAAAACCCTAATTGGACAAGAATATGCCTAGGGAGGACGAAAATGACCTAATTGGTCATCCAATGACACAAACACACCTATTGGATGCACAAGATTGGTTAAAAACCCTAATTGGACAAGAATAAGCCTAGGGAGGACGAAAATAACCTAATTGATCATCCAATGACACAAACACACCTATTGGATGCACAAGATTGGTTAAAAACCCTAATAGGACAAGAATATGCCTAGGCAGGACGAAAATGACCTAAATGTTAATCCAATGACACAAATGAACTTATTGGATGCACAAGATTAGTTAAAAACCCTAATTGGACAAGAATAAGCCTAGGGAGGACGAAAATGACCTAATTGATCATCCAATGACACAAACACACCTATTGGATGCACAAGATTGGTTAAAAACCCTAATTGGACAAGAATATGCCTAGGGAGGACGAAAATGACCTAAATGTTAATCCAAATACACTAATGAACTTATTGGATGCACAAGATTGGTTAAAAACCCTAATTGGACAAGAATAAGCCTAGGGAGGACGAAAATGACCTAATTGATCATCCAATGACACAAACACACCTATTGGATGCACAAGATTGGTTAAAAACCCTAATTGGACAAGAATATGCCTAGGGAGGACGAAAATGACCTAAATGTTAATCCAATGACACAAATGAACTTATTGGATGCACAAGATTGGTTAAAAACCCTAACTGGACAAGAATAAGCCTAAGGAGGACGAAAATGACCTAATTGATCATCCAATGACACAAACACACCTATTGGATGCACAAGATTGGTTAAAAACCCTAATTGGACAAGAATATGCCTAGGGAGGATGAAAATGCCCTAAATATTAATTCAATAACACAAACAAAGTTATTGGATGCACAAGATTGGTTAAAAACCCTAATTGGACAAGAATAAGCCTAGTGAGAACGAAAATAACCTAAATGTTAATCCAATGACACAACTCAACTTATTGGATGCACAAGATTGGTTAAAAACCCTAATTGGACAAGAATAAGCCTAGGGAGGACGAAAATGACCTAATTGATCATCCAATGACACAAACACACCTATTGGATTCACAAGATTCGTTAAAAACCCTAATTGGACAAGAATATGCCTAGGGAGGACGAAAATGAACTAATTGATCATCCAATGACACAAACACACCTATTGGATGCACAAGATTGGTTAAAAACCCTAATTGGACAAGAATATGCCTAGAGAGGACGAAAATGACCTAATTGATCATCCAATGACACAAACACACCTATTGGATGCACAAGATCGGTTAAAAACCCTAATTCGACAAGAATAAGCCTAGGGAGGACGAAAATGACCTAATTGATCATCCAATGACACAAACACACCTATTGGATGCACAAGATTGGTTAAAAACCCTAATTGGACAAGAATATGCCTAGAGAGGACGAAAATGACCTAATTGATCATCCAATGACACAAATGAACTTATTGGATGCACAAGATTAGTTAAAAACCCTAATTGGACAAGAATAAGCCTAGGGAGGACGAAAATAACCTCATTGATCATCCAATGACACAAACACACCTATTGGACGTACAAGATTGGTCTAAAACTCTAATTGGACAAGAATATGCCTAGGGAGGACGAAAATGACCTAAATGTTAATCCAATGACACAAATGAACTTATTGGATGCACAAGATTGGTTAAAAACCCTAATTGGACAAGAATAAGCCTAGGGAGGACGATAATGACCTAAATGTTAATCCAATGACACAACTCAACTTATTGGATGCACAAGATTGGTTAAAAACCCTAATTGGACAAGAATATGCCTAGGGAGGACGAAAATGACCTAAATATTAATTCAATGACACAAACAAACTTATTGGATGCACAAGATTGGTTAAAAACCCTAATTGGACAAGAATAAGCCTAGGGAGGACTAAAATGAGCTAATTGATCATCCAATGACACAAACACACCTATTGGATGAACAAGATTGGTTAAAAACCCTAATTGGACAAGAATATGCCTAGGGAGGACGAAAATGACCTAATTGATCATCCAATGACACAAACACACCTATTGGATGCACAAGATTGGTTAAAAACCCTAATTGGACAAGAATATGCCTAGGAAGGAAGAAAATAACCTAATTGATCATCCAATGACACAAACACACCTATTGGATGCACAAGATTGGTTAAAAACCCTAATTGGACAAGAATATGCCTAGGGAGGACGAAAATGACCTAAATGTTAATCCAATGACACAAATGAACTTATTGGATGCATAAGATTGGTTAAAAACCCTAATTGGACAAGAATAAGCCTATGGAGGACGAAAATGACCTAATTGATCATCCAATTTCACAAACACACCTATTGGATGCACAAGATTGGTTAAAAACCCTAATTGGACCAGAATATGCCTAGGGAGGACGAAAATGACCTAATTGATCATCCAATGACACAAACACACCTATTGGATGCACAAGATTGGTTAAAAACCCTAATTGGACAAGAATAAGCCTAGGCAGGACAAAATGACCTAATTGACCATCCAATGACACAAACACACCTATTGGATGCACAAGATTGGTTAAAAACCCTAATTGGACAAGAATAAGCCTAGGGAGGACGAAAATGACCTAATTGATCATCCAATGACACAAACACATCTATTGGATGCACAAGATTGGTTAAAAACCCTAATTGGACAAGAATATGCCTAGGGTGGACGAAAATGACCTAAATGTTAATCCAATGACACAAATGAACTTATTGCATGCACAAGATTGGTTAAAAACCCTAATTGGACAAGAATAAGCATTCGGAGGACGAAAATGACCTAATTGATCATCCAATGACACAAACACACCAATTGGATGCACAATACTGGTTAAAAACCCTAATTGGACAAGAATATGCCTAGGAAGGACGAAAATGACCTAATTGATCATCCAATGACACAAACACACCTATTGGATGCACAAGATTGGTTAAAAACCCTAATTGGACAAGAATAAGCCTAGGGTGGACGAAAATGACCTAATTGATCATCCAATGACACAAACACACCTATTGGATGCACAAGATTGGTTAAAAACCCTAATGGGACAAGAATATGCCTAGGGAGGACGAAAATGACCTAAATGTTAATCCAATGACACAAATGTACTTATTGCATGCACAAGATTGGTTAAAAACCCTAATTGGACAAGAATAAGCCTTCGGAGGAAGAAAATGACCTAATTGATCATCCAATGTCACAAACACACCAATTGGATGCACAAGACTGGTTAAAACCCCTAATTGGACAAGAATATGCCTAAGAAGGACGAAAATGACCTAATTGTTCATCCAATGACACAAACTCACCTATTGGATGCACAAGATTGGTTAAAAACCATAATTGGACAAGAATAAGCCAAGGGAGGACGAAAATGACCTAATTGATCATCCAATGACACAAACACACCTATTGGATTCACAAGATTCGTTAAAAACCCTAATTGGACAAGAATATGCCTAGGGAGGACGAAAATGACCTAATTGATCATCCAATGACACAAACACACCTATTGGATGCACAAGATTGGTTAAAAACCCTAATTGGACAAGAATATGCCTAGGGAGGACGAAAATGACCTAATTGATCATCCAATGACACAAACACACCTATTGGATGCACAAGATCGGTTAAAAACCCTAATTGGACAAGAATAAGCCTAGGGAGGACGAAAATGACCTAATTGATCATCCATTGCCATAAACACACCTATTGG
Organism: Cicer pinnatifidum; assembly: GCA_037974775.1. NCBI lineage: Eukaryota > Viridiplantae > Streptophyta > Magnoliopsida > Fabales > Fabaceae > Cicer > Cicer pinnatifidum. The sequence goes on along the minus strand of JBBPBR010001211.1, from coordinate 51,575 downwards.
ATGCACAAGATTGGTTAAAAACCCTAATTGGACAAGAATAAGCCTATGGAGGACGAAAATGACCTAAATGTTAATCCAATGACACAAATGAACTTATTGGATGCACAAGATTGGTTAAAAACCCTAATTGGACAAGAATAAGCCTAGGGAGGACGAAAATGACCTAAATGTTAATCCAATGACACAACTCTACTTATTGGATGCACAAGATTGGTTAGAAACCCTAATTGATCAAGAATAAGCCTATGGAGGACGAAAATGACCTAATTGATCATCCAATGACACAAACACATCTATCAGACGCACAAGATTGGTTAAAAACCCTAATTGGACAAGAATATGCAAAGGGAGGACGAAAATGACCTAATTGATCATCCAATGACACAAACACACCTATTGGATCCACAAGATTGGTTAAAAACTCTAATTGGACAAGAATATGCCTAGGCAGGACGAAAATGAACTAATTGATCATCCAATGACACAAACACACCTATTGGATGCACAAGATCGGTTAAAAACCCTAATTGGACAAGAATAAGCCTAGGGAGGACGAAAATGACCTAATTGATTATCCAATGACACATACACACCTATTGGATGCACAAGATTGGTTAAAAACCCTAATTGGACAAGAATATGCCTAGGGAGGACGAAAATGACCTAATTGATCATCCAATGACACAAATGAACTTATTGGATGAACAAGATTAGTTAAAAAACCTAATTGGACAAGAATATGCCTAGGGAGGACGAAAATAACCTAATTGATCATCCAATGACACAAACACACCTATTGGATGCACAAGATTGGTTAAAAACCCTAATTGGACAAGAATATGCCTAGGGAGGACGAAAATGACCTAAATGTTAATCCAATGACACAAATGAACTTATTGGATGCACAAGATTGGTTAAAAACCCTAATTGGACAAGAAAAAGCCTAGGGAGGACGAAAAATGACCTAATTGATCATCCAATGACACAAACACGCCTATTGGATGCACAAGATTGGTTAAAAACCCTAATTGGGCAAGAATAAGCCTATGGAGGACGAAAATGACCTAATTGATCATCCATTGCCACAAACACACCTATTGGATGCAGAAGATTGGTTAAAAACCCTAATTGGACAAGAATATGCCTAGGGAGGACAAAAATGACCTAATTGATCATCCAATGACATAAACACACCTATTGGACGCACAAGATTGGTTAAAAACCCTAATTGGACAAGAATAAGCCTAGGGAGGACGAAAATGACCTAAATGTTAATCCAATGACACAACTCAACTTATTGGATGCACAAGATTGGTTACAAACCCTAATTGGACAAGAATAAGCCTAGGGAGGACGAAAATGACCTAATTGATCATCCAATGACACAAACACACCTATTGGATGCACAAGATTGGTTAAAAACCCTAATTGAACAAGAATAAGCCTAGGGAGGACAAAAATGACCTAAATGTTAATCCAATGACACAACTCAACTTATTGGATGCACAAGATTGGTTAAAAACCCTAATTGGACAAGAATAAGCATAGGGAGGACGAAAATGACCTAATTGATCATCCAATGACACAAACACACCTATTGGATGCACAAGATTGGTTAAAAACCCTAATTGGACAATAATATGCTTAGGGAGGACGAAAATGACCTAAATATTAATTTAATGACACAAACAAACTTATCGGATGCACAAGATTGGTTAAAAACCCTAATTGGACAAGAAAAAGCATAGGGAGGACGAAAATGACCTAATTGATCATCCAATGACACGTGCATCCAATAGGTGTGTTTGTGTCATTGGATGATCAATTAGGTCATTTTCGTCCTCCCTAGGCATATTCTTGTCCAATTAGGGTTTTTAACCAATCTTGTGCATCCAATAGGTGTGTTTGTGTCATTGGATGATCAATTAGGTCATTTACGTCCTCCCTAGGCATATTCTTGTCCAATTAGGGTTTTTAACCAATCTTGTGCATCCAATAGGTGTGTTTATGTCATTGGATGATCAATTAGGTCATTTTCGTCCTCCCTAGGCATATTCTTGTCCAATTAGGGTTTTTAACCCATCTTGTGCATCCAATAGGTGTGTTTGTGGAAATGGATGATCAATTAGGTCATTTTCGTCCTCCCTAGGCTTATTCTTGTCCAATTAGGGTTTTTAACCAATCTTGTGCATCCAATAGGCGTGTTTGTGTCATTGGATGATCAATTAGGTCATTTTCGTCCTCCCTATGCTTTTTCTTGTCCAATTAGGGTTTTTAACCAATTTTGTGCATCCAATAAGTTCATTTGTGTCATTGGATTAACATTTAGGTCATTTTCATCCTCCATAGCCATATTCTTGTCCAATTAGGGTTTTTAACCAATCTTGTGCATCCAATAGGTGTGTTTGTGACATTGGATGATCAATTAGGTTATTTTCGTCCTCCCTAGGCATATTCTTGTCCAATTAGGGTTTTTAACTAATCTTGTGCATCCAATAAGTTCATTTGTGTCATTGGATGATCAATTAGGTCATTTTCGTCCTCCCTAGGCATATTATTGTCCAATTTGGGTTTTTAACCAATCTTGTGCATCCAATACGTGTGTTTATGTCATTGGATGATCAATTAGGTCATTTTCGTCCTCCCTAGGCATATTCTTGTCCAATTAGGGTTTTTAACCAATCTTGTGCATCCAATAGGTGTGTTTGTGGCAATGGATGATCAATTAGGTCATTTTCGTCCTCCCTAGGCTTATTCTTGTCCAATTAGGGTTTTTAACCAATCTTGTGCATCCAATAGGTGTGTTTGTGTCATTGGATGATCAATTAGGTCATTTTCGTCCTCCCTAGGCTTATTCTTGTCCAATTAGGGTTTTTAACCAATCTTGTGCATCCAATAGGTGTGTTTGTGTCATTGGATGATCAATTAGGTTATTTTCGTCCTCCCTAGGCTTATTCTTGTCCAATTAGGGTTTTTAACCAATCTTGTGCATCTAATAAGTTGAGTTTTGCAATTGGAATAACATTTAGGTCATTTTCGTCCTCCCTAGGCATATTCTTGTCCAATTAGGGTTTTTAACCAATCTTGTGTATCCAATAGGTGTGTTTGTGTCATTGGATGATCAATTAGGTCATTTTCGTCCTCCCTAGGCTTATTCTTGTCCAATTAGGGTTTTTAACCAATCTTGTGCATCCAATAACTTGAGTTGTGTCATTGGATTAACATTTAGGTCATTTTCGTCCTCCCTAGGCTTATTCTTGTCCAATTAGGGTTTTTAACCAATCTTGTGCATCCAATAGGTGTGTTTGTGTCATTGGATGATCAATTAGGTCATTTTCGTCCTCCCTAGGCTTATTCTTGTCCAATTAGGGTTTTTAACCAATCTTGTGCATCCAATAGGTGTGTTTGTGTCATTGGATGATCAATTAGGTCATTTTCGTCCTCCCTAGGCTTATTCTGGTCGAATTAGGGTTTCTAACCAATCTTGTGCATCCAATAAGTTGAGTTGTGTCATTGGATTAACATTTAGGTCATTTTCGTCCTCCCTAGGCTTATTCTTGTCCAATTAGGGTTTTTAACCAATCTTGTGCATCCAATAGGTGTGTTTGTGTCATTGGATGATCAATTAGGTCATTTTCGTCCTCCATAGGCTTATTCTTGTCCAATTAGGGTTTTTAACCAATCTTGTGCATCCAATAGGTGTGTTTGTGCCATTCGATGATCAATTATGTCGTTTTTGTCCTCCCTAGGCTTATTCTTGTCCAATTAGGGTTTTTAACCAATCTTGTGCATCCAATAGGTGTGTTTGTGTCATTGGATGATCAATTAGGTCATTTTCGTCCTCCCTAGGCTTATTCTTGTCCAATTAGGGTTTTTAACCAATCTTGTGCATCCAATAGGTGTGTTTGTGTCATTGGATGATCAATTAGGTCATTTTTGTCCTCCATAGGCTTATTTTTGTCCAATTAGTGTTTTTAACCAATCTTGTGCATCCAATAAGTGCATTTGTGTCATTGGATGATCAATTAGGTCATTTTCGTCCTCCCTAGGCATATTCTTGTCCAACTATGGTTTTTAACCAATCTTGTGCATCCAATAGGTGTGTTTGTGTCATTGGATGATCAATTAGGTCATTTTCGTCCACCCTAGGCTTATTCTTGTCCAATTAGGGGTTTTAACCAATCTTGTGCATCCAATAGGTGTGTTTGTGTCATTGCATGATCAATTAGGTCATTTTCGTCCTCCCTAGGCTTATTCTTGTCCAATTAGGGTTTTTAACCAATCTTGTGCATCCAATAGGTGTGTTTGTGTCATTGGATGATCAATTAGGTCATTTTCGTCCTCCCTAGGCTTATTCTTGTCCAATTAGGGTTTTTAACCAATCTTGTGCATCCAATAGGTGTGTTTGTGTCATTGGATGATCAATTAGGTCATTTTCGTCCTCCCTAGGCTTATTCTTGTCCAATTAGGGTTTTTAACCAATCTTGTGCATCCAATAAGTTGAGTTTTGTCATTGGATTAACATTTAAGTCATTTTCGTCCTCCCTAGGCTTATTCTTGTCCACTTAGGGTTTTTAACCAATCTTGTGCATCCAATAGGTGTGTTTGTGTCATTGGATGATCAATTAGGTCATTTTCGTCCTCCCTAGGCTTATTCTTGTCCAATTAGGGTTTTTAACCAATCTTGTGCATCCAATAGGTGTGTTTGTGTCATTGGATGATCAATTAGGTCATTTTCGTCCTCCCTAGGCTTATTCTTGTCCAATTAGGGTTTTTAACCAATCTTTTGCATCCAATAGGTGTGTTTGTGTCATTGGATGACCAATTAGGTCATTTTCGTCCTCCCAAGGCATATTCTTGTCCAATTAGGGTTTTTAACCAATCTTGTGCATCCCATAGGTGTGTTTGTGGCAATGGATGATCAATTAGGTCATTTTCGTCCTCCCTAGGCTTATTCTTGTCCAATTAGGGTTTTTAACCAATCTTGTGCATCCAATAGGTGTGTTTGTGTCATTGGATGATCAATTAGGTCATTTTCGTCCTCCCTAGGCTTATTCTTGTCCAATTAGGGTTTTTAACCAATCTTGTGCATCCAATAGGTGTGTTTGTGTCATTGGATGATCAATTAGGTCATTTTCGTCCTACCTAGGCATATTCTTGACCGATTAGGGTTTTTAACCAATCTTGTGCATCCAATAAGTTGAGTTGTGTCATTAGATTAAGATTTAGGTCATTTTCGTCCTCCCTAGGCTTATTCTTGTCCAATTAGGGTTTTTAACCAATCTTGTGCATCCAATAAGTTGAGTTGTGTCATTGGATTAACATTTAGGTCATTTTCGTCCTCCCTAGGCTTATTCTTGTCCAATTAGGGTTTTTAACCAATCTTGTGCATCCAATAGGTGTGTTTGTGTCATTGGATGATCAATTAGGTCATTTTCGTCCTCTATAGGCATATTCTTGTCCAACTAGGGTTTTCAACCAATCTTGTGTATCGAATAGGTGTGTTTGTGTCATTGGATGATCAATTAGGTCATTATCATCCTCCCTAGGCTTATTCTTGTCCAATTAGGGTTTTTAACCAATCTTGTGCATCCAATAAGTTCATTTGTGTCATTGGATTAACGTTTAGGTCATTTTCGTCCTCCCTAGGCTTATTCTTGTCCAATTAGGGTTTTTAACCAATCTTGTGCATCCAATAAGTTGAGTTGTGTCATTGGATTAACATTTAGGTCATTTTCGTCCTCCCTAGGCTTATTCTTGTCCAATTAGGGTTTTTAACCAATCTTGTGCATCCAATAGGTGTGTTTGTGTCATTGGATGATCAATTAGGTCATTTTCGTCCTCCCTAGGCTTATTCTTGCCCAATTAGGGTTTTTAACCAATCTTGTTTATCCAATAAGTTGAGTTGTGTCATTGGATTAACATTTAGGTCATTTTCGTCCTCCCTTAGCTTATTCTTGTCCAATTAGGGTTTTTAACCAATCTTGTGCATCCAATAAGTTTGTTTGTGTCATTGGATGATCAATTAGGTCATTTTCGTCCTCCCTAGGCATATTCTTGTCCAACTAGGGTTTTGAACCATTCTTGTGCATCCAATAGGTGTGTTTGTGTCATTGGATGATCAATTAGGTCATTTTCGTCCTCCCTAGGCTTATTCTTGTCCAATTAGGGTTTTTAACCAATCTTGTGCATCCAATAAGTTCATTTGTGTCATTGGATTAACATTTAGGTCATTTTCGGCCTCCCTAAGCATATTCTTGTCCAATTAGGGTTTTTAACCAATCTTGTGCATCCAATTGGTGTGTTTGTGTCATTGGAGGATCAATTAGGTCATTTTCGTCCTCCATAGGCTTATTCTTGTCCAATTAGGGTTTTTAACCAATCTTGTGCATCCAATAAGTTGAGTTGTGTCATTGGATTAACATTTAGGTCATTTTCGTCCTCCCTAGGCATATTCTTATCCAACTAGGGTTTTTAACCAATCTTGTGCATCCAATAGGTGTTTAACCAATCTTGTGCATCCAATAGGTGTGTTTGTGGCAACAGATGATCAATTAGGTCATTTTCGTCCTCCCTAGGCTTATTCTTGTCCAATTAGGGTTTTTAACCAATCTTGTGCATCCAATAGGTGTGTTTGTGTCATTGGATGATCAATTAGGTCATTTTCGTCCTCCCTAGGCTTATTCTTGTCCAATTAGGGTTTTTAACCAATCTTGTGCATCCATTAGGTGTGTTTGAGTCATTGGATGATCAATTAGGTCATTTTCGTCCTCCCTAGGCATATTCTTGTCCAATTAGGGTTTTTAACCAATCTTGTGCATCCAATAGGTGTGTTTGTGTCATTGGATGATCAATTAGGTTATTTTCGTCCTCCCTAGGCATATTCTTGTCCAATTAGGGTTTTTAACTAATCTTGTGCATCCAATACGTTCATTTGTGTCATTGGATGATCAATTAGGTCATTTTCGTCCTCCCTATGCATATTCTTGTCCAATTAGGGTTTTAAACCAATCTTGTGCATCCAATAGGTGTGTTTGTGTAATTGGATGATAAATTAGGTCATTTACGTCCTCCCTAGGCTTATTCTTGTCCAATTAGGGTTTTTAACCAATCTTGTGCATCTAATAACTTTGTTTGTGTCATAGAATTAATATTTAGGTCATTTTCGTCCTCCCTAGGTATATTCTTGTCCAATTGGGGTTTTTAACCAATCTTGTGCATCCAATAGGTGTGTTTGTGTTATTGGATGATCAAATAGGTCATTTTCGTCCTCCCTAGGCTTATTCTTGTCCAATTAGGGTTTTTAACCAATCTTGTGCATCCAATAGGTGTGTTTGTGTCATTGGATGATCAATTAGGTCATTTTCGTCCTCCCTAGGCATATTCTTGTCCAATTAGGGTTTTAACCAATCTTGTGCATCCAATAGGTGTGTTTGTGTCATTGGATGATCAATTAGGTCATTTACGTCCTCCCTAGGCTTATTCTTGTCCAATTAGGGTTTTTAACCAATCTTGTGCATCCAATAAGTTGAGTTGTGTCATTGGATTAACATTTAGGTCATTTTCGTCCTCCCTAGGCTTATTCTTGTCCAATTAGGGTTTTTAAACAATCTTGTGCATCCAATAGGTGTGTTTGTGTCATTGGATGATCAATTAGGTCATTTTCGTCCTCCATAGGCTTATTCTAGTCCAATTAGGGTTTTTAACCAATCTTGTGCATCCAATAACTTCCTTTGTGTCATTGGATTAACATTTAGGTCATTTTCGTCCTCCCTAGGCTTATTCTTGTCCAATTAGGGTTTTTAACCAATCTTGTGCATCCAATAGGTGTGTTTGTGTCATTGGATGATCAATTAGGTCATTTTCGTCCTCCATAGGCTTATTCATGTCCAATTAGGGTTTTTAACCAATCTTGTGCATCCAATAAGTTTGTTTGTGTCATTGAATTAATATTTAGGTCATTTGGTCCTCCCTAGGCATATTCTTGTCCAATTAGGGTTTTTAACCAATCTTGTGCATTCAATAGGTGTGTTTGTGTCATTGGATGATCAATTAGGTCATTTTCGTCCTCCCTAGGCTTATTCTTGTCCAATTAGGGTTTTTAACCTATCTTGTGCCTCCAATAGGTGTGTTTGTGTCATTGGATGATCAATTAGGTCATTTTCGTCCTCCCTAGGCTTATTCTTGTCCAATTAGGGTTTTTAACCAATCTAGTGCATCCAATAAGTTGAGTTGTGTCATTGGATTAACATTTAGGTCATTTTCATTCTCCCTAGGCTTATTCTTGTCCAATTAGGTTTTTAACCAATCTTGTGCATCCAATAAGTTCATTTGTGTCATTGGATTAACATTTAGGTCATTTTCGTCCTCCCTAGGCATATTCTTGTCCAATTACGGTTTTTAACCAATCTTGTGCATCCAATAGGTGTGTTTATCTCATTGGATGATCAATTAGGTCACTTTGATCCTCCCTAGGCTTATTCTTGTCCAATTAGGGTTTTTAACCAATCTTGTGCATCCAATAAGTTCATCTGTGTCATTGGATTAAAATTTAGGTCATTTTCGTCCTCCCTAGGCATATTCTTGTCCAATTAGGGTTTTTAACCAATCTTGTGCATCCAATAGGTGTGTTTGTGTCATTGGATGATCAATTAGGTCATTTTCGTCCTCCCTAGGCTTATTCTTGTCCAATTAGGGTTTTTAACCAATCTTGTGCTTCCAATAAGTTCATTTGTGTCATTGGATTAACATTTAGGTCATTTTCGTCCTCCCTAGGCATATTCTTGTCCAATTAGGGTTTTTAACCAATCTTGTGCATCCAATAGGTGTGTTTATGTCATTGGATGATCAATTAGGTTATTTTCGTCCTCCCTAGGCTTATTCTTGTCCAATTACGGTTTTTAACCAATCTTGTGCATCCAATAGGTGTGTTTGTGTCATTGGATGATGAATTAGGTCATTTTCGTCCTCCCTAGGCATATTCTTGTCCAATTAGGGTTTTTAACCAATCTTGTGCATCCAATAGGTGTGTTTGTGTCATTGGATGATCAATTAGGTCATTTTCGTCCTCCCTAGGCTTATTCTTGTCCTATTAGGGTTTTTAACCAATCTTGTGCATCCAATAGGTGTGTTTGTGTCATTGGATGATCAATTAGGTCATTTTCGTCCTCCCTAAGCTTATTCTTGCCCAATTAGGATTTTTAACCAACTTGTGCATCCAATAAGTTGAGTTGTGTCATTGGATTAACATTTAGGTCATTTTCGTCCTCCCTAGGCTTATTCTTGTCCAATTAGGGTTTTTAACCAATCTTGTGCATCCAATAGGTGTGTTTGTGTCATTGGATGATCAATTAGGTCATTTTCGTCCTCCCTAGGCATATTCTTGTCCAATTAGGGTTTTTAACAAATCTTGTGCATCCAATAGGTGTGTTTGTGTCATTGGATGATCAATTAGGTCATTTACGTCCTCCCTAGGCTTATTCTTTTTCAATTAGGGTTTTTAACCAATCTTGTGCATCCAATAGGTGTGTTTGTGTCTTTGGATGATCAATTAGGTCATTTTCGTCCTCCGTAGGCTTATTCTTGTCCAATTAGGGGTTTTAACCAATCTTGTGCATCCGATAAGTTTGTTTGTGTCATTAAATTAATATTTAGGTCATTTTCGTCCTCACTAAGCATATTCTTGTCCAATTATGGTTTTTAGCCAATCTTGTGCATCCAATAGGTGTGTTTGTGTCATTGGATGATCAATTAGGTCATTTTCGTCCTCCCTATGCTTATTCTTGTCCAATTAAGGTTTTTAACCAATCTTGTGCATCCAATAAGTTGAGTTGTGTCATTGGATTAACATTTAGGTCATTTTCGTCCTCCCTAGGCTTATTCTTGTCCAATTAGGGTTTTTAACCAATCTTGTGCATCCAATAGGTGTGTTTGTGTCATTGGATGATCAATTAGGTCATTTTCGTCCTCCCTATGCTTATTCTTGTCTAATTAGGGTTTTTAACCAATCTTGTGCATCCAATAGGTGTGTTTGTGTCATTGGATGATCAATTAGGTCATTTTCGTCCTCCCTAGGCATATTCTTGTCCAATTAGGGTTTTTAACCAATCTTGTGCATCCAATAGGTGTGTTTGTGTCATTGGATGATCAATTAGGTCATTTTTGTCCTCTCTAGGCATATTCTTGTCCAATTAGGGTTTTTAACCAATCTTGTGCATCCAATAGGTGTGCTGTGTCATTGGATGATCAATTAGGTCATTTTCGTCCTCCCTAGGCATATTCTTGTCCAATTAGGGTTTTTAACCAATCTTGTGCATCCAATAGGTGTGTTTGTGTCATTGGATGATCAATTAGGTCATTTTCGTCGTCCCTATGCATATTCTTGTCCAATTAGGGTTTATAACGAATCTTGTGCATCCAATTGGTGTGTTTGTGTCATTGGATGATCAATTAGGTCATTTTCGTCCTCCCTAGGCATATTCTTGTCCAATTAGGGTTTTTAACCAATCTTGTGCATCCAATAGGTGTGTTTGTGTCATTGGATGATCAATTAGGTCATTTTCGTCCTCCATAAGCATATTCTTGTCCAATTAGGGTTTTTAACCAATCTTGTGCATCCAATAGGTGTGTTTGTGTCATTGGATGATCAATTAGGTCATTTTTGTCCTCCCTAGGCTTATTCTTGTCCAATTAGGGTTTTTAACCAATCTTGTGCATCCGATAAGTTTGTTTGTGTCATTAAATTAATATTTAAGTCATTTTCTTCCTCCCTAGGCTTATTCTTGTCCAATTAGGGTTTTTAACCAATCTTGTGCATCCAATAGGTGTGTTTGTGTCATTGGATGATCAATTAGGTCATTTACGTCCTCCCTAGGCTTATTCTTGTACAATTAGGGTTTTTAACCAATCTTGTGCATCCAATAACTTTGTTTGTGTCATTAAATTAATATTTTGGTCATTTTCTTCCTCCCTAGGCATATTCTTGTCCATTTAGGGTTATTAACCAATCATGTGCATCCAATAAGTTGAGTTGTGTCATTGGATTAACATTTAGGTCATTTTCGTCCTCCCTAGGCTTATTCTTGTCCAATTAGGGTTTTTAACCAATCTTGTGCATCCAATAGGTGTGTTTGTGTCATTGGATGATCAATTAGGTCATTTTCGTCCTCCCTAGGCTTATTCTTGTCCAATTAGGGTTTTTAACCAATCTTGTGCATCCAATAGGTGTGTTTGTGTCATTGGATGATCAATTAGGTCATTTTCGTCCTCCCTAGGCTTATTCTTGTCCAATTAGGGTTTTTAACCAATCTTGTGCATCCAATAGGTGTGTTTGTGTCATTGGATGATCAATTAGGTCATTTTCGTCCTTTCTATGCTTATTTTTGTCCAATTAGGGTTTTTAAGCAATCTTGTGCATCCAATAAGTTCATTTGTGTCATTGGATGATCAATTAGGTCATTTTCGTCCTCCCTAGGCATATTCTTGTCCAACTAGGGTTTCTAACCAATCTTGTGCTTCCAATAGATGTGTTTGTGTCATTGGATGATCAATTAGGTCATTTTCGTCCTCCCTAGGCTTATTCTTGTCCAATTAGGGTTTTTAACCAATCTTGTGCATCCAATAGGTGTGTTTGTGTCATTGGATGATCAATTAGGTCATTTTCGTCCTCCCTAGGCTTATTCTTGTCCAATTAGGGTTTTTAACCAATCTTGTGCATCCAATAGGTGTGTTTGTGTCATTGGATGATCAATTAGGTCATTTTCGTCCTCCATAGGCTTATTCTTGTCCAATTAGGGTTTTTAACTACTCTTGTGCATCCAATAAGTTCATTTGTGTCATTGGATGATCAATTAGGTCATTTTCGTCCTCCCTAGGCATATTCTTGTCCAATTAGGGTTTTTAACCAATCTTGTGCATCCAATAGGTGTGTTTGTGTCATTGGATGATCAATTAGGTCATTTTCGTCCTCCCTAGGCATATTCTTGTCCAATTAGGGATTTTAACCGATCTTGTGCATCCAATAGGTGTGTTTGTTTCATTGGATGATCTATTAGTTCATTTTCGTCCTCCCTAGGCATATTCTTGTCCAATTAGGGTTTTTTAACCAATCTTGTGCATCCAATAAGTTGAGTTGTGTCATTGGATTAACATTTAGGTCATTTTCGTCCTCCCTAGGCTTATTCTTGTCCAATTAGGGTTTTTAACCAATCTTGTGCATCCAATAGGTGTGTTTGTGTCATTGGATGATCAATTAGGTCATTTTCGTCCTCCCTAGGCATATTCTTGTCCAATTAGGGTTTTTAACCAATCTTGTGCATCCAATAGGTGTGTTTGTGTCATTGGATGATCAATTAGGTCATTTACGTCCTCCCTAGGCTTATTCTAGTCCAATTAGGGTTTTTAACCAATCTTGTGCATCCAATAACTTTGTTTGTGTAATTGAATTAATATTTAGGTCATTTACGTCATCCCTAGGCATATTTTTGTCCAATTAGGGTTCTTAACCAATCTTGTGTATCCAATAGGTGTGTTTGTGTCATTGGATGATCAATTAGGTGATTTTTGTCCTCCCTAGGCATATTCTTGTCCAATTAGGGTTTTTAACCAATCTTGTGCATCCAATAATTGTGTTTGTGTCATTGGATGATCAATTAGGTCATTTTCATCCTCCCTAGGTTTATTCTTGTCCAATTAGGGTTTTTAACCAATCTTGTGCATCCAATAGGTGTGTTTCTGTCATTGGATGATCAATTAGGTCATTTTCGTCCTCCATAGGCTTATTCTTGTCCAATTAGGGTTTTTAACCAATCTTGTGCTTCCAATAAGTTGAGTTGTGTCATTGGATTAACATTTAGGTCATTTTCGTCCTCCCTAGGCTTATTCTTGTCCAATTAGGGTTTTTAAACAATCTTGTGCATCCAATAGGTGTGTTTGTGTCATTGGATGATCAATTAGGTCATTTTCGTCCTCCATAGGCTTATTCTTGTCCAATTAGGGTTTTTAACCAATCTTGTGCATCCAATAAGTTGAGTTGTGTCATTGAATGATCAATTAGGTCATTTACGTCCTCCCTAGGCTTATTCTAGTCCAATTAGGGTTTTTAACCAATCTTGTGCATCCAACAACTTTGTTTGTGTCATTGAATTAATATTTAGGTCATTTACGTCCTCCCTAGGCATATTCTTGTCCAATGAGGGTTTTTAACCAATCTTGTGCATCCAATAGGTGTGTTTGTGTCATTGGATGATCAATTAGGTCATTTTCGTCCTCCCTAGGCTTATTCTTGTCCAATTAGGGTTTTTAACCGATCTTGTGCATCCAATAGGTGTGTTTGTGTCGTTGGAAGATCAATTAGGTCATTTTCTTCCTCCCTAGGCTTATTCTTGTCCAATTAGGGTTTTTAACCAATCTTGTCCATCCGATAAGTTTGTTTGTGTCATTGAATTAATATATAGGTCATTTTCGTCCTCCCTAGGCATATTCTTGTCCAATTAGGGTTTTTTTTTCCAATCTTGTGCATCCAATAGGTGTGTTTGTGTCATTGGATGATCAATTAGGTCATTTTCGTCCTCCGTATTCTTATTCTTGTCCAATTAGGGTTTTTAACCAATCTTGTGCATCCAATAAGTTGAGTTGTGTCATTGGATTAACATTTAGGTCATTTTCGTCCTCCCTAGGCTTATTCTTGTCCAATTAGGGTTTTTAACCAATCTTGTGCATCCAATAGGTGTGTTTGTGTCATTGGATGATCAATTAGGTCATTTTCGTCCTCCATAGGCTTATTCTTGTCCAATTAGGGTTTTTAACCAATCTTGTGCATCCAATAAGTTGAGTTGTGTAATTGGATTAACATTTAGGTCATTTTCGTCCTCCCTAGGCTTATTCTTGTCCAATTAGGGTTTTTAACCAATCTTGTGCATCCAATAGGTGTGTTTGTGTCATTGGATGATCAATTAGGTCATTTTCGTCCTCCCTAGGCTTATTCTTGTCCAATTAGGGTTTTTAACCGATCTTGTGCATCCAATAGGTGTGTTTGTGTCATTGGATGATCAATTAGGTCATTTTCGTCCTCCCTTTGCATATTCTTGTCCAATTAGGATTTTTAACCAATCTTGTGCATCCAATAAGTTGAGTTGTGTCATTGGATTAACATTTAGGTCATTTTCGTCCTCCCTAGGCTTATTCTTGTCCAATTAGGGTTTTTAACCAATCTTGTGCTTCCAATAGGTGTGTTTGTGTCATTGGATGATCAATTAGGTCATTTTCGTCCTCCATAGACTTATTCTTGTCCAATTAGGGTTTTTAACCAATCTTGTGCATCCAATAAGTTGAGTTGTGTCATTGGATTAACATTTAAGTCATTTTCGTCCTCCCTAGGCTTATTCTTGTCCAATTAGGGTTTTTAACCAATCTTGTGCATTCAATAAGTTTATTTGTGTCATTGGATTAACATTTAGGTCATTTTCGTCCTCCCTAGGCATATTCTTGTCCAATTAGGGTTTTTAACCAATCTTGTGCATCCAATAGGTGTGTTTGTGTCATTGGATGATCAATTAGGTTGTTTTCGTCCTCCCTAGGCTTATTTTTGTCCAATTAGGGTTTTTAACCAATCTTGTGCATCCAATAGGTGTTTAAACAATCTTGTGCATCCAATAGGTGTGTTTGTGGCAATAGATGATCAATTAGGTCATTTTCGTCCTCCCTAGGCTTATTCTTGTCCAATTAGGGTTTTTAACCAATCTTATGCATCCAATAGGTGTGTTTGTGCATTGGATGATCAATTAGGTCATTTTCGTCCTCCCTAGGCTTATTCTTGTCCAATTAGGGTTTTTAACCAATCTTGTGCATCCAATAGTTGTGTTTGTGTCATTGGATGATCAATTAGGTAATTTTCGTCCTCCCTAGGCATATTCTTGTCCAATTAGGGTTTTTAACCAATCTTGTGCATCCAATAGGTGTGTTTGTGTCATTGGATGATCAATTAGGTCATTTACGTCCTCCCTAGGCTTATTCTTGTCCAATTAGGGTTTTTAACCAATCTTGTGCATCCAATAACTTTGTTTGTGTCATTGAATTAATATTTAGGTCACTTTCGTCCTCCCTAGGCATATTCTTGTCCAATTAGGGTTTTTAACCAATCTTGGGCATCCAATAGGTGTGTTTGTGTCATTGGATGATCAATTAAGTCATTTTCGTCCTCCCTAGGCTTATTCTTGTCCAATTAAGGTTTTTAACCAATCTTGTACATCCAATAAGTTCATTTGTGTCATTGGATTAATATTTAGGTCATTTTCGTCCTCCCTAGGCATATTCTTGTCCAATTAGGGTTTTTAACCAATCTTGTGCATCCAATAGGTGTGTTTGTGTCATTGGATGATCAATTAGGTCATTTACGTCCTCCCTAGGCTTATTCTTGTCCAATTAGGGTTTTTAACCAATCTTGTGCATCCAATAACTTTGTTTGTGTCATTGAATTAATATTTAGGTCATTTTCGTCCTCCCTAGGCATATTCTTGCCCAATTAGGGTTTTTAACCAATCTTGTGCATCCAATAAGTTGAGTTGTGTCATTGGATTAACATTTAGGTCATTTTCGTCCTCCCTAGGCTTATTCTTGTCCAATTAGGGTTTTTAACCAATCTTGTGCATCCAATAAGTTCATTTTTGTCATTGGATTAACATTTAGGTCATTTTCTTCCTCCCTAGGCATATTCTGGTCCAATTAGAGTTTTAGACCAATCTTGTGCATCCAATAGGTGTGTTTGTGTCATTGTATGATCAATTTGGTTATTTTCGTCCTCCCTAGGCTTATTCTTGTCCAATTAGGGTTTTTAACTAATCTTGTGCATCCAATAAGTTCATTTGTGTCATTGGATGATCAATTAGGTCATTTTCGTCCTCCCTAGGCATATTCTTGTCCAATTAGGGTTTTTAACAAATCTTGTGCATCTAATAGGTGTGTTTGTGTCATTGGATGATCAATTAGGTCATTTTCGTCCTCCCTAGGCTTATTCTTGTCCAATTAGGGGTTTTAACCAATCTTGTGCATCCAATAGGTGTGTTTGTGTCATTGGATGATCGATAAGGTCATTTTCGTCCTCCATAGGCTTATTCTTGTCCAATTAGGGTTTTTAACCAATCTTGTGCATCCAATAAGTTGAGTTGTGTCATTGGATTAACATTTAGGTCATTTTCGTCCTCCCTAGGCTTATTCTTGTCCAATTAGGGTTTTTAACCAATCTTGTGCATCCAATAGGTGTGTTTGTGTCATTGGATGATCAATTAGGTCATTTTCGTCCTCCCTAGGCTTATTCTTGTCCAATTAGGGTTTTTAACCAATCTTGTCCATCCAATAGGTGTGTTTGTGTCATTGGATGATCAATTAGGTCATTTTCGTCCTCCCTAGGCATATTCTTGTCCAATTAGGTTTTTTAACCAATCTTGTTTATCCAATAGGTGTGTTTGTGTCATTGGATGATCAATTAGGTCATTTTCGTCCTCCCTAGACATATTCTTGTCCAATTAGGGTTTTTAACGAATCTTGTGCATCCAATAGATGTGTTTGTGTCATTGGGTGATCAATTAGGTTATTTTCGTCCTCCCTAGGCTTATTCTTGTCCAATTAGGGTTTTTAACCAATCTTGTGCATCCAATAAGTTGAGTTGTGTCATTGGATTAACATTTAGGTCATTTTCGTCCTCCCTAGGCTTATTCTTGTCCAATTAGGGTTTTTAACCAATCTTGTGCATCCAATAGGTGTGTTTGTGTCATTGGATGATCAATTAGGTCATTTTCGTCCACCCTAGGCTTATTCTTGCCCAATTGGGGTTTTTAACCAATCTTGTGCATCCAATAAGTTGAGTTGTGTCATTGGATTAACATTTAGGTCATTTTCGTCCTCTCTAGGCTTATTCTTGTCCAATTAGGGTTTTTAACCAATCTTGTGCATCCAATAAGTTCATTTGTGTCATTGGATTAACATTTAGGTCATTTTCGTCCTACCTAGGCATATTCTTGTCCAATTAGAGTTTTAGACCAATCTTGTGCATCCAATAGGTGGGTTTGTGTCATTGGATGATCAATTAGGTTATTTTCGTCCTCCCTAGGCTTATTCTTGTCCAATTAGGGTTTTTAACTAATCTTGTGCATCCAATAAGTTCATTTGTGTCATTGGATGATCAATTAGGTCATTTTCATCCTCCCTAGGCATATTCTTGTCCAATTAGGGTTTTTAACCAATCTTGTGCATCCAATAGGTGTGTTTGTGTCATTGGATGATCAGTTAAGTTATTTTCGTCCTCCCTAGGCTTATTCTTGTCCAATTAGGGTTTTTAACCAATCTTGTGCATCCAATAAGTTGAGTTGTGTCATTGGATTAACATTTAGGTCATTTTCGTCCTCCCTAGGCTTATTCTTGTCCAATTAGGGTTTTTAACCAATCTTGTGCATCCAATAGGTGTGTTTGTGTCATTGGATGATCAATTAGGTCATTTTCGTCCTCCCTAGGCTTATTCTTGTCCAATTAGGGTTTTTAACCAATCTTGTGCATCCTATAGGTGTGTTTATGTCATTGGATGATCAATTAGGTCATTTTCGTCCTCCCTAGGCTTATTCTTGTCCAATTAGGGTTTTTAACCAATCTTGTGCATCCAATAAGTTGAGTTGTGTCATTGGATTAACATTTAGGTCATTTTTGTTCTCCCTAGCCTTATTCTTATCCAATTAGGGTTTTTAACCAATCTTGTGCATCCAATAGGTGTGTTTTTGTCATTGAATGATCAATTAGGTCATTTTCGTCGTCCCTAGGCTTATTCTTGTCCAATTAGGGTTTTTAACCAATCTTGTGCATCCAATAGGTGTGTTTGTGTCATTGGATGATCAATTAGGTCATTTTCGTCCTCCCTAGGCTTATTCTTGTCCAATTAGGGTTTTTAACCAATCTTGTGCATCCAATAACTTTGTTTGTGTCATTGAATTATCAATTAGGTCATTTTCGTCCTCCCTAGGCATATTCTTGTCCAATTAGGGTTTTTAACCAATCTTGTGCATCCAATAGGTGTGTTTGTGTCATTGGATGATCAATTAGGTCATTTACGTCCTCCCTAGGCTTATTCTAGTTCAATTAGGGTTTTTAACCAATCTTGTGCATCCAATAACTTTGTTTGTGTCATTGAATTAATATTTAGGTCATTTACGTCCTCCCTAGGCATATTCTTGTCCAATTAGGGTTTTTAACCAATCTTGGGCATCCAATAGGTGTATTTGTGTCGTTGGATGATCAATTAGGTCATTTTCGTCCTCCCTAGGCTTATTCTTGTCCAATTAGGGTTTTTAACCAATCTTGTGCATCCAATAGGTGTGTTTGTGTCATTGGATGATCAATTAGGTCATTTTCGTCCTCCCTAGGCTTATTCTTGTCCAATTAGGGTTTTTAACCAATCTTGTGCATCCAATAAGTTGAGTTGTGTCATTGGATTAACATTTAGGTCATTTTCGTCCTCCCTAGGCTTATTCTTGTCCAATTAGGGTTTTTAACCAATCTTGTGCATCCAATAAGTTCATTTGTGTCATTGAATTAACATTTAGGTCATTTTCGTCCTCCCTAGGCATATTCTTGTGCAATTAGGGTTTTTAGCCAATCTTGTGCATCCAATAGGTGTGTTTGTGTCATTGGATGATCAATTAGGTTATTTTCGTCCTCCCTCGGCATATTCTTGTCCAATTAGGGTTTTTAACCAATCTTGTGCATCCAATAAGTTGAGTTGTGTTATTGGATTAACATTTAGGTCATTTTCGTCCTCCCTAGGCATATTCTTGTCCATTTAGGGTTTTTAACCAATCTTGTGCATCCAATAAGTTGAGTTGTGTCATTGGATTAACATTTAGGTCATTTTCGTCGTCCCTAGGCTTATTCTTTTCCAATTAGGGTTTTTAACCAATCTTGTGCATCCGATAAGTTTGTTTGTGTCATTGAATTAATATTTAGGTCATTTTCGTCCTCCCTAGGCATATTGTTGTCCAATTAGGGTTTTTAACGAATCTTGTGCATCCAATTGGTGTGTTTGTGTCATTGGATGATCAATTAGGTCATTTTCGTCCTCCCTAGGCTTATTCTTGTCCAATTAGGGTTTTTAACCAATCTTGTGCATCCAATAAGTTGAGTTGTGTCATTGGATTAACATTTAGGTCATTTTCGTCCTCCCTAGGCTTATTCTTGTCCAATTAGGATTTTTAACCAATCTTGTGCATCCAATAGGTGTGTTTGTGTCATTGGATGATCAACTAGGTAACTTTCGTCCTCGCTATGCTTATTCTTGCCCAATTAGGGTTTTTAACCAATCTTGTGCATCCAATAAGTTGAGTTGTGTCATTGGATTAACATTTAGGTCATTTTCGTCCTCCCTAGGCTTATTCTTGTCCAATTAGGGTTTTTAACCAATCTTGTGCATCCAATAGGTGTGTTTGTCTCATTGGATGATCAATTAGGTCATTTTCGTCCTCCCTAGGCATATTCTTGTCCAATTAGGGTTTTTAACCAATCTTGTGCATCCAATAGGTGTGTTTGTGTCATTGGATGATCAATTAGGTCATTTACGTCCTCCCTAGGCTTATTCTTGTCCAATTAGGGTTTTTAACCAATCTTGTGCATCCAATAGGTGTGTTTGTGTCTTTGGATGATCAATTAGGTCATTTTCGTCCTCCGTAGGCTTATTCTTGTCCAATTAGGGTTTTTAACCAATCTTGTGCAGCCGATAAGTTTGTTTCTGTCATTAAATTAATATTTAGGTCATTTTCGTCCTCCCTAAGCATATTCTTGTCCAATTAGGGTTTTTAACCAATCTTGTGCATCCAATATGTGTGTTTGTGTCATTGGATGATCAATTAGGTCATTTTCGTCCTCCCTATGCTTATTCTTGTCCAATTAGGGTTTTTAACAAATCTTGTGCATCAAATAAGTTGAGTTGTGTCATTGGATTAACATTTAGGTCATTTTCGTCCTCCCTAGGCTTATTCTTGTCCAATTAGGGTTTTTAACCAAATTTTGTGCATCCAATAGGCGTGTTTGTGTCATTGGATGATCAATTAGGTCATTTTCGTCCTCCATAGGCTTATTCTTGTCCAATTAGGGTTTTTAACCAATCTTGTGCATCCAATAAGTTGAGTTGTGTCATTGGATTAACATTTAGGTCGTTTTCGTCCTCCCTAGGCATATTCTTGTCCAATTAGGGTTTTTAACCAATCTTGTGCATCCAATAGGTGTTTAACCAATCTTGTGCATCCAATAGGTGTGTTTGTGGCAATAGTTGATCAATTAGGTCATTTTCGTCCTCCCTAGGCTTATTCTTGTCCAATTAGGGTTTTTAATCAATCTTGTGCATCCAATAACTTGAGTTGTGTCATTGGATTAACATTTAGGTCATTTTCGTCCTCCCTAGGCTTATTCTTGTCCAATTAGGGTTTTTAACCAATCTTGTGCATCCAATAGGTGTGTTTGTGTCATTGGATGATCAATTAGGTCATTTTCGTCCTCCATAGGCTTATTCTTGTCCAATTAGGGTTTTTAACCAATCTTGTGAATCCAATAAGTTGAGTTGTGTCATTGGATTAACATTTAGGTCATTTTCGTCCTCAATAGGCTTATTCTTGTCCAAATAGGGTTTTTAACCAATCTTGTGCATTTAATAAGTTCATTTGTGTCATTGGATTACCATTTAGGTCATTTTCGTCCTCCCTAGGCATATTCTTGTCCAATTAGAGTTTTAGACCAATCTTGTGCATCCAATAGGTGTGTTTGTGTCATTGGATGATCAATTAGGTCATTTTCGTCCTCCCTAGGCTTATTCTTGTCCAATTTGGGTTTTTAACTAATCTTGTACATCCAATAAGTTCATTTGTGTCATTGGATGATCAATTAGGTCATTTTCGTCCTCCCTAGGCATATTCTTGTCCAATTAGGGTTTTTAACCAATCTTGTGCATCCAATAGGTGTGTTTGTGTCATTGGATGATCAATTAGGTCATTTTCGTCCTCCCTAGGCTTATTCTTCTCCAATTAGGGTTTTTAACCAATCTTGTGCATCCAATAGGTGTGTTTGTGTCATTGGATGATCAATTAGGTCATTTTCGTACTCCCTATGCTTATTCTTGTCCAATTAAGGTTTTTAACCAATCTTGTGCATCCAATAGGTGTGTTTGTGTCATTGGATGATCAATTAGGTCATTTTCGTACTCCCTAGGCTTATTCTTGTCCAATTAGGGTTTTTAACCAATCTTGTGCATCCAATAGGTGTGTTTGTGTCATTGGTTGATCAATTAGGTCATTTACGTCCTCCCTAGGCTTATTCTTGTCCAATTAGAGTTTTTAACCAATCTTGTGCATCCAATAGGTGTGTTTGTGTCTTTGGATGATCAATTATGTCATTTTCGTCCTCCGTAGGCTTATTCTTGTCCAATTTGGGTTTTTAACCAATCTTGTGCATCCAATAGGTGTGTTTGTGCATTGGATGATCAATTAGGTCATTTTCGTCCTCCCTAGGCTTATTCTTGTCCAATTAGGGTTTTTAACCAATCTTGTGCATCCAATAGGTGTGTTTGTGTCATTGGATGATCAATTAGGTCATTTTCGTCCTCCCTAGGCTTATTCTTCTCCAATTAGGGTTTTTAACCAATCTTGTGCATCCAATAGGTGTGTTTGTGTCATTGGATGATCAATTAGGTCATTTTCGGCCTCCCTAGGCTTATTCTTGTCCAATTAGGGTTTTTAACCAATCTTGTGCATCCAATAGGTGTGTTTGTGTCATTGGATGATCAATTAGGTCATTTTCGTCCTCCCTAGGCTTATTCTTGTCCAATTAGGGTTTTTAACCAATCTTGTGCATCCAATAGGTGTGTTTGTGTCATTGGATGATCAATTAGGTCATTTATCGTCCTCCCTAGGCTTATTCTTGTCCAATTAGGGTTTTTAACCAATCTTGTGCATCCAATAGGTTGAGTTGTGTCATTGGATTAACATTTAGGTCATTTTCGTCCTCCCTAGGCATATTCTTGTCCAATTAGGGTTTTTAACCAATCTTGTGCATCCAATAGGTGTGTTTGTGTCATTGGATGATCAATTAGGTCATTTTCGTCCTCCCTAGGCTTATTCTTGTCCAATTAGGGTTTTTAACCGATCTTGTGCATCCAATAGGTGTGTTTGTGTCATTGGATGATCAATTAGGTCATTTTCGTCCTCCCTAGGCATATTCTTGTCCAATTAGGGTTTTTAACCAATCTTGTGCATCCAATAGGTGTGTTTGTGTCATTGGATGATCAATTGGGTCATTTTGGTCCTCCCTAGGCTTATTCTTATCCAATTAGGATTTTTAACCAATCTTGTGCTTCCAATAAGTTGAGTTGTGTCATTGGATTAACATTTAGGTCATTTTCGTCCTCCCTAGGCTTATTCTTGTCCAATTAGGGTTTTTAACCAATCTTGTGCATCCAATAGGTGTGTTTGTGTCATTGGATGATCAATTAGCTCATTTTCGTCCTCCCTAGGCATATTCTTGTCCAATTAGGGTTTTTAACCAATCTTGTGCATCCAATAGGTGTGTTTGTTGCAATGGATGATCAATTAGGTCATTTTCGTCCTCCCTAGGCTTATTCTTGTCCAATTAGGGTTTTTAACCAATCTTGTGCATCCAATAAGTTGAGTTGTGTCATTGGATTAACATTTAGGTCATTTTCGTCCTCCCTAGGCATATTCTTGTCCAATTAGGGTTTTTAACCAATCATGTGCATCCAATAGGTGTGTTTGTGTCATTGGATGATCAATTAGTTCATTTTCGTCCTCCCTAGGCTTATTCTTGTCCAATTAGGGTTTTTAACCAATCTTGTGCATCCAATAGGTGTGTTTGTGTCATTGGATGATCAATTAGGTCATTTTCGTCCTCCCTAGGCATAGTCTTGTCCAATTAGGGTTTTTAACCAATCTTGTGCATCCAATAGGTGTGTTTGTTTCATTGGATGATCAATTAGGTCATTTTTGTCCTCCCTAGGCTTATTCTTGTCCAATTAGGGTTTTTAACCAATCTTGTTCATCCAATAAGTTCATTTGTGTCATTGGATTAACATTTAGGTCATTTTCGTCCTCCCTAGGCTTATTCTTGTCCAATTAGGGTTTTTAACCAATCTTGTGCATCCAATAGGTGTGTTTGTGTCATTGGATGATCAATTAGGTCATTTTCGTCCTCCATAAGCTTATTCTTGTCCAATTAGGGTTTTTAACCAATCTTGTGCATCCAATAAGTTCATTTGTGTCATTGGATGATCAATTAGGTCATTTTCGTCCTTCCTATGCATATTCTTGTCCAACTAGGGTTTTTAACCAGTCTTGTGCATCCAATAAGTTGAGTTGTGACATTGGATTAACATTTAGGTCATTTTCGTCCTCCCAAGGCTTATTCTTGTCCAATTAGGGTTTTTAACCAATCTTGTGCATCCAATAAGTTCATTTGTGTCATTGGATTAACATTTAGGTCATTTTCGTCCTCCCTAGGCATATTCTTGTCCAATTAGGGTTTTTAACCAATCTTGTGCATCCAATAGGTTGAGTTGTGTCATTGGATTAACATTTAGGTCATTTTCGTCCTCCCTATGCTTATTCTTGTCCAATAAGGGTTTTTAACCAATCTTGTGCATCCAATAAGTTCATTTGTGTCATTGGATTAACATTTAGGTCATTTTCGTCCTCCCTAGGCATATTCTTGTCCAATTAGAGTTTTAGACCAATCTTGTGCATCCAATAGGTGTGTTTGGGTCATTGGATGATCAATTAGGTTATTTTCGTCCTCCCTAGGCTTATTCTTGTCCAATTAGGATTTTTAACTAATCTTGTTCATCCAATAAGTTCATTTGTGTCATTGGATGATCAATTAGGTCATTTTCGTCCTCCCTAGGCATATTCTTGTCCAATTAGGGTTTTTAACCAATCTTGTGCATCCAATAGGTGTGTTTGTGTCATTGGATGATCAATTAGTTAATTTTCGTCCTCCCTAGGCTTATTCTTGTCCAATTAGGGTTTTTAACCAATCTTGTGCATCCAATAGGTGTGTTTGTGTCATTGGATGATCAATTAGGTCATTTTCGTCCTCCCTAGGCATATTCTTGTCCAATTAGGCTTTTTAACTAATCTTGTGCATCCAATAGGTGTGTTTGTGTCATTGGATGATCAATTAGGTCATTTACGTCCTCCCTAGGCTTATTCTTGTCCAATTAGGGTTTTTAACCAATCTTGTGCATCCAATAGGTGTGTTTGTGTCTTTGGATGATCAATTAGGTCATTTTCGTCCTCCGTAGGCTTATTCTTGTCCAATTAGGGTTTTTAACCAATCTTGTGCAGCCGATAAGTTTGTTTCTGTCATTAAATTAATATTTAGGTCATTTTCGTCCTCCCTAAGCATATTCTTGTCCAATTAGGGTTTTTAACCAATCTTGTGCATCCAATATGTGTGTTTGTGTCATTGGATGATCAATTAGGTCATTTTCGTCCTCCCTATGCTTATTCTTGTCCAATTAGGGTTTTTAACAAATCTTGTGTATCAAATAAGTTGAGTTGTGTCATTGGATTAACATTTGGGTCATTTTCGTCCTCCCTAGGCTTATTCTTGTCCAATTAGGGTTTTTAACCAAATTTTGTGCATCCAATAGGCGTGTTTGTGTCATTGGATGATCAATTAGGTCATTTTCGTCCTCCATAGGCTTATTCTTGTCCAATTAGGGTTTTTAACCAATCTTGTGCATCCAATAAGTTGAGTTGTGTCATTGGATTAACATTTAGGTCATTTTCGTCCTCCCTAGGCTTATTCTTGTCCAATTAGGGTTTTTAACCAATCTTGTGCATCCAATAGGTGTGTTTGTGTCATTGGATGATCAATTAGGTCATTTTCGTCCTCCCTAGGCTTATTCTTGTCCAATTAGGGTTTTTAACCGATCTTGTGCATCTAATAGGTGTGTTTGTGTCATTGGATGATCAATTAGGTCATTTTCGTCCTCCCTTTGCATATTCTTGTCCAATTAGGATTTTTAACCAATCTTGTGCATCCAATAAGTTGAGTTGTGTCATTGGATTAACATTTAGGTCATTTTCGTCCTCCCTAGGCTTATTCTTGTCCAATTAGGGTTTTTAACCAATCTTGTGCATCCAATAGGTGTGTTTGTGTCATTGGATGATCATTTAGGTCATTTTCGTCCTCCATAGGCTTATTCTTGTCCAATTAGGGTTTTTAACCAATCTTGTGCATCCAATAGGTGTGTTTGTGCCATTCGATGATCAATTATGTCGTTTTTGTCCTCCCTAGGCTTATTCTTGTCCAATTAGGGTTTTTAACCAATCTTGTGCATCCAATAGGTGTGTTTGTGTCATTGGATGATCAATTAGGTCATTTTCGTCCTCCCTAGGCTTATTCTTGTCCAATTAGGGTTTTTAACCAATCTTGTGCATCCAATAGGTGTGTTTGTGTCATTGGATGATCAATTAGGTCATTTTCGTCCTCCCTAGGCTTATTCTGGTCGAATTAGGGTTTCTAACCAATCTTGTGCATCCAATAAGTTGAGTTGTGTCATTGGATTAACATTTAGGTCATTTTCGTCCTCCCTAGGCTTATTCTTGTCCAATTAGGGTTTTTAACCAATCTTGTGCATCCAATAGGTGTGTTTGTGTCATTGGATGATCAATTAGGTCATTTTCGTCCTCCCTAGGCTTATTCTTGTCCAATT
Organism: Cicer pinnatifidum; assembly: GCA_037974775.1. Taxonomy (NCBI): domain Eukaryota; kingdom Viridiplantae; phylum Streptophyta; class Magnoliopsida; order Fabales; family Fabaceae; genus Cicer; species Cicer pinnatifidum. The sequence goes on along the minus strand of JBBPBR010001211.1, from coordinate 25,822 downwards.
AGGGTTTTTAACCGATCTTGTGCATCCAATAGGTGTGTTTGTGTCATTGGATGATCAATTAGGTCATTTTCGTCCTCCCTTTGCATATTCTTGTCCAATTAGGGTTTTTAACCAATCTTGTGCATCCAATAGGCGTGTTTGTGTCATTGGATGATCAATTAGGTCATTTTCGTCCTCCATAGGCTTATTCTTGTCCAATTAGGGTTTTTAACCAATCTTGTGCATCCAATAAGTTGAGTTGTGTCATTGGATTAACATTTAGGTCATTTTCGTCCTCCCTAGGCTTATTCTTGTCCAATTAGGGTTTTTAACCAATCTTGTGCATCCAATAGGTGTGTTTGTGTCATTGAATGTTCAATTAGGTCATTTTCGTCCTCCATAGGCTTATTCTTGTCCAATTAGGGTTTTTAACCAATCTTGTGCATCCAATAAGTTGAGTTGTGTCATTGGATTAACATTTAGGTCATTGTCTTCCTCCCTAGGATTATTCTTGTCCAATTAGGGTTTTTAACCAATCTTGTGCATTCAATAAGTTCATTTGTGTCATTGGATTAACATTTAGGTCATTTTCGTCCTCCCTAGGCATATTCTTGTCCAATTAGGGTTTTTAACCAATCTTGTGCATCCAATAGGTGTGTTTGTGTCATTGGATGATCAATTAGGTTATTTTCGTCCTCCCTAGGCTTATTCTTGTCCAATTAGGGTTTTTAACCAATCTTGTGCATCCAATAGGTGTTTAACCAATCTTGTGCATCCAATAGGTGTGTTTGTGGCAATAGATGATCAATTAGGTCATTTTCGTCCTCCCTAGGCTTATTCTTGTCCAATTAGGGTTTTTAACCAATCTTGTGCATCCAATAGGTGTGTTTGTGCATTGGATGATCAATTAGGTCATTTTCGTCCTCCCTAGGCTTATTCTTGTCCAATTAGGGTTTTTAACCAATCTTGTGCATCCAGTAAGTTGAGTTGTGTCATTGGATTAACATTTAGGTCATTTTCGTCCTCCCTAGGCTTATTCTTGTCCAATTTGGGTTTTTAAACAATCTTGTGCATCCAATAAGTTGAATTGTGTCATTGGATTAACATTTAGGTCATTTTCGTTTTCCCTAGGCTTATTCTTGTCCAATTAGGGTTTTTAACCAATCTTGTGCATCCAATAAGTTGAGTTGTGTCATTGGATTAACATTTAGGTCATTTTCGTCCTGCCTAGGCTTATTCTTGTCCAATTAGGGTTTTTAACCAATCTTGTGCATCCAATAGGTGTGTTTGTGTCATTGGATGATCAATTAGGTCATTTTCGTCCTCCCTAGGCTTATTCTTGTCCAATTAGGGTTTTTAACCAATCTTGTGCATCCGATAAGTTTGTTTGTGTCGTTGAATTAATATTTATGTCATTTTCGTCCTCCCTAGGCTTATTCTTGTCCAATTAGGGTTTTTAACCAATCTTGTGCATCCAATAGGTGTGTTTGTGTCATTGGATGATCAATTAGGTCATTTTCGTCCTCCCTAGGCATATTCTTGTCCAATTAGGGTTTTTAACCAATCTTGTGCATCCAATAAGTTGAGTTGTGTCATTGGATTAACATTTAGGTCATTTTCATCCTCCTTAGGCTTATTCTTGTCCAATTAGGGTTTTTAACCAATCTTGTGCATCCAATAGGTGTGTTTGTGTCATTGGATGATCAATTAGGTCATTTTCGTCCTCCCTAGGCATATTCTTGTCCAATTAGGGTTTTTAACCAATCTTGTGCATCCAATAAGTTGAGTTGTGTCATTGGATTAACATTTAGGTCATTTTCGTCCTCCCTAGGCTTATTCTTGTCCAATTAGGGTTTTTAACCAATCTTGTGCATCCAATAGGTGTGTTTGTGTCATTGGATGATCAATTAGGTCATTTTTGTCCTCCCTAGGCTTATTCTTGTCCAATTAGGGTTTTTAACCAATCTTGTGCATCTGATAAGTTTGTTTGTGTCATTAAATTAATATTTAAGTCATTTTCTTCCTCCCTAGGCAAATTCTTGTCCAATTAGGGTTTTTAACCAATCTTGTGCATCCAATAGGTGTGTTTGTGTCATTGGATGATCAATTAGGTCATTTTCGTCCTCCCTATGCATATTCTTATCCAATTAGGGTTTTTAACCAATCTTGTGCATCCAATAGGTGTGTTTGTGTCATTGGATGATCAATTAGGTCATTTTCGTCCTCCCTAGGCTTATTCTTGTCCAATTAGGGTTTTTAACCGATCTTGTGCATCTAATAGGTGTGTTTGTGTCATTGGATGATCAATTAGGTCATTTTCGTCCTCCCTAGGCATATTCTTGTCCAATTAGGGTTTTTAACCAATCTTGTGCATCCAATAGGTGTGTTTGTCTCATTGGATGATCAATTAGGTTATTTTCATCCTCCCTAGGCATATTCTTGTCCAATTAGGGTTTTTAACCAATCTTGTGCATCCAATAGGTGTGTTTGTGTCATTGGATGACCAATTAAGTCATTTTCGTCCTCAATAGGCATATTCTTGTCCAATTAGGGTTTTTAACCAATCTTGTGCATCCAATAGGTGTGTCTGTGGCAATGGATGACCAATTAGGTCATTTTCGTCCTCCCTAGGCTTATTCTTGTCCAATTAGGGTTTTTAACCAATCTTGTGCATCCAATAGGTGTGTTTGTGTCATTGGATGATCAATTAGGTCATTTTCGTCCTCCCTAGGCTTATTCTTGTCCAATTAGGGTTTTTAACCAATCTTGTGCATCCAATAGGTGTGTTTGTGTCATTGGATGATCAATTAGGTCATTTTCGTCCTCCCTAGGCTTATTCTTGTCCAATTAGGGTTTTTAACAAATCTTGTGCATCCAATAAGTTCATTTCTGTCATTGGATGATCATTTAGGTTATTTTCGTCCTCCCTAGGCATATTCTTGTCCAACTAGGGTTTTTAACCAATCTTGTGCATCCAATAAGTTCATTTGTGTCATTAGATGATCAATTAGGTCATTTTCGTCCTCCCTAGGCTTATTCTTGTCCAATTAGGGTTTTTAACCAATCTTGTGCATCCAATAGGTGTGTTTGTGTCCTTGGATGATCAATTAGGTCATTTTCGTCCTCCCTAGGCTTATTCTTGTCCAATTAGGGTTTTTAACCAATCTTGTGCATCCAATAGGTGTGTTTGTGTCATTGGATGATCAATTAGGTCATTTTTGTCCTCCCTAGGCTTATTCTTGTCCAATTAGGGTTTTTAACCAATCTTGTGCATCCGATAAGTTTGTTTGTGTCATTAAATTAATATTTAAGTCATTTTCTTCCTCCCTAGGCTTATTCTTGTCCAATTAGGGTTTTTAACCAATCTTGTGCATCCAATAGGTGTGTTTGTGTCATTGGATGATCAATTAGGTCATTTACGTCCTCCCTAGGCTTATTCTTGTACAATTAGGGTTTTTAACCAATCTTGTGCATCCAATAACTTTGTTTGTGTCATTAAATTAATATTTTGGTCATTTTCTTCCTCCCTAGGCATATTCTTGTCCATTTAGGGTTATTAACCAATCATGTGCATCCAATAAGTTGAGTTGTGTCATTGGATTAACATTTAGGTCATTTTCGTCCTCCCTAGGCTTATTCTTGTCCAATTAGGGTTTTTAACCAATCTTGTGCATCCAATAGGTGTGTTTGTGTCATTGGATGATCAATTAGGTCATTTTCGTCCTCCCTAGGCTTATTCTTGTCCAATTAGGGTTTTTAACCAATCTTGTGCATCCAATAGGTGTGTTTGTGTCATTGGATGATCAATTAGGTCATTTTCGTCCTCCCTAGGCCAATTCTTGTCCAATAAGGGTTTTTAACCAATCTTGTGCATCCAATAAGTTCATTTGTGTCATTGGATGATCAATTAGGTCATTTTCGTCCTCCCTAGGCAAATTCTTGTCCAATTAGGGTTTTTAACCAATCTTGTGCATCCAATAAGTTCATTTGTGTCATTGGATTAGCATTTAGGTCATTTTCGTCCTCCCTAGGCATATTCTTGTCCAATTAGGGTTTTTAACCAATCTTGTGCATCCAATAGGTGTGTTTGTGTCATTGGATGATCAATTAGGTCATTTTCGTCCTCCCTATGCATATTCTTGTTCAATTAGGGTTTTTAACCAATCTTGTGCATCCAATAGGTGTGTTTGTGTCATTGGATGATCAATTAGGTCATTTTCGTCCTCCCTAGGCTTATTCTTGTCCAATTAGGGTTTTTAACCGATCTTGTGCATCCAATAGGTGTGTTTGTGTCATTGGATGATCAATTAGGTCATTTTCGTCCTCCCTTTGCATATTCTTGTCCAATTAGGATTTTTAACCAATCTTGTGCATCCAATAAGTTGAGTTGTGTCATTGGATTAACATTTAGGTCATTTTCGTCCTCCCTAGGCATATTCTTGTCCAATTAGGGTTTTTAACCAATCTTGTGCATCCAATAGGTGTGTTTGTGTCATTGGATGATCAATTAGGTTATATTCGTCCTCCCTAGGCTTATTTTTGTCCAATTAGGGTTTTTAACCAATCTTGTGCATCCAATAGGTGTTTAACCAATCTTGTGCATCCAATAGGTGTGTTTGTGGCAATAGATGATCAATTAGGTCATTTCCGTCCTCCCTAGGCTTATTCTTGTCCAATTAGGGTTTTTAACCAATCTTGTGCATCCAATAGGTGTGTTTGTGTCATTGGATTAACATTTAGGTCATTTTCGTCCTCCCTAAGCATATTCTTGTCCAATTAGGGTTTTTAACCAATCTTGTGCATCCAATAGGTGTGTTTGTGTCATTGGATGATCAATTAGGTCATTTTCGTCCTCTCTAGGCATATTATTGTCCAATTATGGTTTTTAACCAATCTTGTGCATCCAATAGGTGTGTTTGTGTCATTGGATGATCAATTAGGTCATTTTCGTCCTCCCTTGGCTTATTCTTGTCCAATTAGGGTTTTTAACCAATCTTGTGCATCCAATAGGCGTGTTTGTGTCATTGGATGATCAATTAGGTCATTTTCGTCCTCCCTAGGCTTATTCTTGTCCAATTAGGGTTTTTAACCAATCTTGTGCATCCAATAAGTTCATTAGTGTCATTGGATGATCAATTAGGTCATTTTCGTCCTCCTTAGGCATATTATTGTCCAATTAGGGTTTTTAACCAATCTTGTGCATCCAATAAGTTTGTTTGTGTCATTGAATTAATATTTAGGTCATTTTCGTCCTCCCTAGGCATATTATTGTCCAATTAGGGTTTTTAACCAATCTTGTGCATCTAATAGGTGTGTTTGTGTCATTGGATGATCAATTAGGTCATTTTCGTCCTCCCTATGCATATTCTTGTCCAATTAGGGTTTTTAACCAATCTTGTGCATCCAATAGGTGTGTTTGTGTCATTGGATGATCAATTAGGTCATTTTCGTCCTCCCTAGGCTTATTCTTGTCCAATTAGGGTTTTTAACCAATCTTGTGCATCCAATAGGTGTGTTTGTGTCATTGGATGATCAATTAGGTCATTTTCGTCCTCCCTAGGCTTATTCTTGTCCAATTAGGGTTTTTAACCAATCTTTTGCATCCAATAGGTGTGTTTGTGTCATTGGATGACCAATTAGGTCATTTTCGTCCTCCCAAGGCATATTCTTGTCCAATTAGGGTTTTTAACCAATCTTGTGCATCCCATAGGTGTGTTTGTGGCAATGGATGATCAATTAGGTCATTTTCGTCCTCCCTAGGCTTATTCTTGTCCAATTAGGGTTTTTAACCAATCTTGTGCATCCAATAGGTGTGTTTGTGTCATTGGATGATCAATTAGGTCATTTTCGTCCTCCCTAGGCTTATTCTTGTCCAATTAGGGTTTTTAACCAATCTTGTGCATCCAATAGGTGTGTTTGTGTCATTGGATGATCAATTAGGTCATTTTCGTCCTCCCTAGGCTTATTCTTGTCCAATTAGGGTTTTTAACCAATCTTGTGCATCCAATAGGTGTGTTTGTGTCATTGGATGATCAATTAGGTCATTTTCATCATCCCAAGGCTTATTCTTGTCCAATTAGGGTTTTTAACCAATCTTGTGCATCCAATAACTTTGTTTGTGTCATTGAATTAATATTTAGGTCATTTTCGTCCTCCTTAGGCATATTCTTGTCGAATTAGGGTTTTTAACCAATCTTGTGAATCCAATCGGTGTGTTTCTGTCATTGGATGATCAATTAGGTCATTTTCGTCCTCCCTAGGCTTATTCTTGTCCAATTAGGGTTTTTAACCAATCTTGTGCATCCAATAGGTGTGTTTGTGTCATTGGATGATCAATTAGGTCATTTTCGTCCTCCCTAGGCTTATTCTTGTCCAATTAGGGTTTTTAACCAATCTTGTGCATCCAATAGGTGTGTTTGTGTCATTGGATGATCAATTAGGTCATTTTCGTCCTCCCTAGGCTTATTCTTGTCCAATTAGGGTTTTTAACCAATCTTGTGCATCCAATAAGTTCATTTGTGTCATTGGATGATCAATTAGGTCATTTTCGTCCTTCCTAGGCATAATCTTGTCCAACTAGGGTTTTAAACAAATCTTGTGCATCCAATAGGTGTGTTTGTGTCATTGGATGATCAATTAGGTCATTTTCGTCCTCCCTAGGCTTATTCTTGTCCAATTAGGGTTTTTAACCAATCTTGTGCATCCAATAGGTGTGTTTGTGTCATTGGATGATCAATTAGGTCATTTTCGTCCTCCCTAGGCTTATTCTTGTCCAATTAGGGTTTTTAACCAATCTTGTGCATCCAATAAGTTCATTTGTGTCATTGGATGATCAATTAGGTCATTTTCGTCCTTACTAGGCATATTCTTGTCCAACTAGGGTTTTAAACCAATCTTGTGCATCCAATAGGTGTGTTTGTGTCATTGGATGATCAATTAGGTCATTTTCGTCCTCCCTAGGCTTATTCTTGTCCAATTAGGGTTTTTAACCAATCTTGTGCATCCAATAGGTGTGTTTGTGTCATTGGATGATCAATTAGGTCATTTTCGTCCTCCCTAGGCTTATTCTTGTCCAATTAGGGTTTTTAACCAATGTTGTGCATCCAATAGGTGTGTTTGTGTCATTGGATGATCAATTAGGTCATTTTCGTCCTCCCAAGGCTTATTCATGTCCAATTAGGGTTTTTAACCAATCTTGTGCATCGAATAACTTTGTTTATGTCATTGAATTAATATTTAGGTCATTTTCGTCCTCCCAAGGCATATTCTAGTCCAATTAGGGTTTTTAACCAATCTTGTGCATCCAATAGGTGTGTTTGTGTCATTGGATGATCAATTAGGTTTTTTTCGTCATCCCTAGGCTTATTCTTGTCCAATTAGGGTTTTTAACCAATCTTGTGCATCCAATAAGTTCATTTGTGTCATTGGATTAACAATTAGGTCATTTTCGTCCTCCCTAAACATATTCTTGTCCAATTAGGGTTCTTAACCAATCTTGTGCTTCCAATAGGTGTGTTTGTGTCCTTGGATGATCAATTAGGTAATTTTCGTTCTCCCTAGGCTTATTCTTGTCGAATTAGGGTTTTTAACCAATCTTGTGCATCCAATAAGTTCATTTGTGTTATGGGATTAACATTTAGGTCATATTCGTCCTCCCTAGGCATATTCTTGTCCAATTAGGGTTTTTAACCAAACTATTGCATCCAATAGGTGTGTTTGTGTCATTCGATGATCAATTAGGTCATTTTCGTCCTCCCTAGGCATATTCTTGTCCAATTAGGGTTTTTAACCAATCTTGTGCATCCAATAGGTGTGTTTGTGTCATTGGATGATCAATTAGGTCATTTTCGTCCTCCCTAGGCTTATTCTTGTCCAATTAGGGTTTTTAACCAATCTTGTGCATCCAATAATTTGAGTTGTGTCATTGGATTAACATTTAGGTCATTTTCGTCCTTCCTAGGCTTATTCTTGTCCAATTAGGGTTTTTAACCAATCTTGTGCATCCAATAAGTTCATTTGTGTCATTGGATTAACATTTAGGTCATTTTCGTCCTCCCTAGGCATATTCTTGTCCAATCAGGATTTTTAACCAATCTTGTGCATCCAATAGGTGTGTTTGTGTCATTGGATGATCAATTAGGTTATTTTCGTCCTCCCTAGGCTTATTCTTGTCCAATTAGGGTTTTTAACCAATCTTGTGCATCCAATAGGTGTGTTTGTGTCATTGGATGATCAATTAGGTCATTTTCGTCCTCCCTAGGCTTATTCTTGTCCAATTAGGGTTTTTAACCGATCTTGTGCATCCAATAGGTGAGTTTGTGTCATTGGATGATCAATTAGGTCATTTTCGTCCTCCCTAGGCATATTCTTGTCCAATTAGGGTTTTTAACCAATCTTGTGCATCCAATAGGTGTGTTTGTGTCATTGGATGATCAATTAGGTCATTTTCGTCCTCCCTAGGCTTATTCTTGTCCAATTAGGGTTTTTAACCAATGTTGTGCATCCGATAAGTTTGTTTGTGTCATTGAATTATTATTTAGGTCATTTTCGTCCTCCCTAGGCATATTCTTGTCCAATTAGGGTTTTTAACCAATCTTGTGCCTCCAATAGGTGTGTTTGTGTCATTGGATGATCAATTAAGTCATTTATGTCCTCCCTAGGCATATTCTTGTCCAATTAGGGTTTTTAACCAATCTTGTGCATCCAATAGGTGTGTTTGTGTCATTGGATGATCAATTAGGTCATTTTCGTCATCCCTAGGCTTATTCTTGCCCAATTAGGGTTTTTAACCAATCTTGTGCATCCAATAAGTTGAGTTGTGTCATTGGATTAACATTTAGGTCATTTTCGTCCTCCCTAGGCTTATTCTTGTCCAATTAGGGTTTTTAACCAATCTTGTGCACCCAATAAGTTCATTTGTGTCATTGGATTAACATTTAGGTCATTTTCGTCCTCCCTTGGCATATTCTTGCCCAATTAGGGTTTTTAACTAATCTTGTGCATCCAATAGGTGCGTTTGTGTCATTGGATGATCAATTAGGTTATTTTCATCCTCCCTAGCCTTATTCTTGTCCAATTAGGGTTTTTAACCAATCTTTTGCATCCAATAGGTGTGTTTGTGTCATTGGATGATCAATTAGGTCATTTTCGTCCTCCCTAGGCTTATTCTTGTCCAATTAGGGTTTTTAACCAATCTTGTGCACCCAATAAGTTCATTTGTGACATTGGATTAACATTTAGGTCATTTTCGTCCTCCCTAGGCTTATTCTTGTCCAATTAGGGTTTTTAACCAATCTTGTGCATCCAATAGGTGTGTTTGTGTCATTGGATGATCAATTAGGTCATTTTCGTCCTCCCTAGGCTTATTCTTGTCCAATTAGGGTTTTTAACCAATCTTGTGCATCCAATAGGTGTGTTTGTGTCATTGGATGATCAATTAGGTCATTTTCGTCCTCCCTAGGCATATTCTTGTCCAATTAAGGTTTTTAACCAATCTTGTGCATCCAATAGGTGTGTTTGTGTCATTGGATGATCAATTAGGTCATTTTCTTCCTCCCTAGGCTTATTCTTGTCAAATTAGGGTTTTTAACCAATCTTGTGCATCCAATAAGTTGAGTTGTGTCATTGGATTAACATTTAGGTCATTTTCGTCCTCCCTAGGCTTATTCTTGTCCAATTAGGGTTTTTAACCAATCTTGTGCATCCAATAAGTTGAGTTGTGTCAATGGATTAACATTTAGGTCATTTTCGTCCTCCCTAGGCTTATTCTTGTCCAATTAGGGTTTTTAACCAATCTTGTGCATCCAATAGGTGTGTTTGTGTCATTGGATGATCAATTAGGTCATTTTCGTCCTCCCTAGGCATATTCTTGTCCAATTAGGCTTTTTAACTAATCTTGTGCATCCAATAGGTGTGTTTGTGTCATTGGATGATCAATTAGGTCATTTACGTCCTCCCTAGGCTTATTCTTGTCCAATTAGGGTTTTTAACCAATCTTGTGCATCCAATAGGTGTGTTTGTGTCTTTGGATGATCAATTAGGTCATTTTCGTCCTCCGTAGGCTTATTCTTGTCCAATTAGGGTTTTTAACCAATCTTGTGCAGCCGATAAGTTTGTTTCTGTCATTAAATTAATATTTAGGTCATTTTCGTCCTCCCTAAGCATATTCTTGTCCAATTAGGGTTTTTAACCAATCTTGTGCATCCAATATGTGTGTTTGTGTCATTGGATGATCAATTAGGTCATTTTCGTCCTCCCTATGCTTATTCTTGTCCAATTAGGGTTTTTAACAAATCTTGTGTATCAAATAAGTTGAGTTGTGTCATTGGATTAACATTTGGGTCATTTTCGTCCTCCCTAGGCTTATTCTTGTCCAATTAGGGTTTTTAACCAAATTTTGTGCATCCAATAGGCGTGTTTGTGTCATTGGATGATCAATTAGGTCATTTTCGTCCTCCATAGGCTTATTCTTGTCCAATTAGGGTTTTTAACCAATCTTGTGCATCCAATAAGTTGAGTTGTGTCATTGGATTAACATTTAGGTCATTTTCGTCCTCCCTAGGCTTATTCTTGTCCAATTAGGGTTTTTAACCAATCTTGTGCATCCAATAAGTTCATTTGTGTCATTGGATTAACATTTAGGTCATTTTCGTCCTCCCAAGGCATATTCTTGTCCAATTAGGGTTTTTAACCAATCTTGTGCATCCAATAGGTGTGTTTGTGTCATTGGATGATCAATTAGGTTATTTTCATCCTCCCTAGGCTTACTCTTGTCCAATTAGGGTTTTTAACCAATCTTGTGCATCCAATAGGTGTGTTTGTGTCATTGGATGACCAATTAGGTCATTTTCGTCCTCTCTTGGCATATTCTTGTCCAATTAGGGTTTTTAACCAATCTTGTGCATCCAATAAGTGTGTTTGTGGCAATGGATGATCAATTAGGTCATTTTCGTCCTCACTAGGCTTATTCTTGTCCAATTAGGGTTTTTAACCAATCTTGTGCATCCAATAGGTGTGTTTGTGTCATTGGATGATCAATTAGGTCATTTTCGTCCTCCCTATGCTTATTCTTGTCCAATTAGGGTTTTTAACCAATCTTGTGCATCCAATAGGTGTGTTTGTGTCATTGGATGATCAATTAGGTCATCTTCGTCCTCCCTAGGCTTATTCTTGCCCAATTAGGGTTTTTAACCAATCTTGTGCATCCAATAAGTTCATTTGTGTCATTGGATTAACATTTAGGTCATTTTCGTCCTCCATAGGCATATTCTTGTCAAATTAGAGTTTTAGACCAATCTTGTGCATCCAATAGGTTTGTTTGTGTCATTGGATGATCAATTAGGTTATTTTCGTCCTCCCTAGGCTTATTCTGGTCCAATTAGGGTTTTTAACTAATCTTGTGCATCCAATAAGTTCATTTGTGTCATTGGATGATCAATTAGGTCATTTTCGTCCTCTCTAGGCATATTCTTGTCCAATTAGGGTTTTTAACCAATCTTGTGCATCCAATAAGTTCATTTGTGTCATTGGATGATCAATTAGGTCATTTTCGTCCTCTCTAGGCATATTCTTGTCCAATTAGGGTTTTTAACCAATCTTGTGCATCCAATAGGTGTGTTTGTGTCATTGGATGATCAATTAGGTCATTTTCGTCCTCCCTAGGCTTATTCTTGTCCAATTAGGGTTTTTAACCGATCTTGTGCATCCAATAGGTGTGTTTGTGTCATTGGATGATCAATTAGGTCATTTTCGTCCTCCCTAGGCTTATTCTTGTCCAATTTGGGTTTTTAACCAATCTTGTGCATCCAATAAGTTGAGTTGTGTCATTGGATTAACATTTAGGTCATTTTCGTCCTCCCTAAGCATATTCTTGTCCAATTAGGGTTTTTAACCAATCTTGTGCATCCAATAGGTGTGTTTGTGTCATTGGATGATCAATTAGGTCATTTTCGTCCTCCCTATGCTTATTCTTGTCCAATTAGGGTTTTTAACAAATCTTGTGCAATAAATAAGTTGAGTTGTGTCATTGGATTAACATTTAGGTCATTTTCGTCCTCCCTAGGCTTATTCTTGTCCAATTAGGGTTTTTAACCAAATTTTGTGCATCCAATAGGCGTGTTTGTGTCATTGGATGATCAATTAGGTCATTTTCGTCCTCCATAGGCTTATTTTTGTCCAATTAGGGTTTTTAACCAATCTTGTGCATCCAATAAGTTGAGTTGTGTCATTGGATTAACATTTAGGTCATTTTCGTCCTCCCTAGGCTTATTCTTGTCCAATTAGGGTTTTTAACCGATCTTGTGCATCCAATAGGTGTGTTTGTGTCATTGGATGATCAATTAGGTTGTTTTCGTCCTTCCTAGGCATATTCTTGTCCAATTAGGGTTTTTAACCAATCTTGTGCATCCAATAGGTGTGTTTCTGTCATTGGATTATCAATTAGGTCATTTTCATCCTCCCTAGGCTTATTCTTGTCCAATTAGGGTTTTTAACTAATCTTGTGCATCCAATAGGTGTGTTTGTGTCACTTGATGATCAATTAGGTCATTTTCGTCCTCCCTAGGCTTATTCTTGTCCAATTAGGGTTTTTAACCAATCTTGTGCATCCAATAAGTTCATTTGTGTCATTGGATTAACATTTAGGTCATTTTCGTCCTCCCTAGGCATATTCTTGTCCAATTAGGGTTTTTAACCAATCTTGTGCATCCAATAGGTGTGTTTGTGTCATCGGATGATCAATTAGGTTATTTTTGTCCTCCCTAGGCTTCTTCTTGTCCAATTAGGGTTTTTAACTAATCTTGTGCATCCAATAAGTTCATTTATGTTATTGGATGATCAATTAGGTCATTTTCGTCCTCCCTAGGCATATTCTTGTCCAATTAGGGTTTTTAACCAATCTTGTGCATCCAATAGGTGTGTTTGTGTCATTGGATGATCAATTAGGTCATTTTCGTCCTCCCTAGGCTTATTCTTGTCCAATTAGGGTTTTTAACCAATCTTGTGCATCCAATAAGTTCATTTGTGTCATTGGATTAACATTTAGGTCATTTTCGTCCTCCCTAGGCATATTTTTGTCCAATTAGGGTTTTTAACCAATCTTGTGCATCCAATAGGTGTGTTTGTGTCATTGGATGATCAATGAGGTAATTTTCGTCCTCCCTAGGCTTATTCTTGTCCAATTAGGGTTTTTAACCAATCTTGTGCATCCAATAAGTTCATTTGTGTCATGGGATTAACATTTAGGTTATTTTCGTCCTCCCTAGGCATATTCTTGTCCAATTAGGGTTTTTAACCAATCTTGTGCTTCCAATAGGTGTGTTTGTGTCATTGGATGATCAATTAGGTCATTTTCGTCCTCCCTAGGCTTATTCTTGCCCAATTAGGGTTTTTAACCTATCTTGTGCATCCAATAAGTTCATTTGTGTCATTGGATTAACATTTAGGTCATTTTCGTCCTCCCTAGGCATATTCTTGTCCAATTAGGGTTTTTAACCAATCTTGTGCTTCCAATAGGTGTGTTTGTGTCATTGGATGATCAATTAGGTCATTTTCGTCCTCCCTAGGCTTATTCTTGTCCAATTAAGGTTTTTAACCAATCTTGTGCATCCAATAAGTTCATTTGTGTCATTGGATGATCAATTAGGTCATATTCGTCCTCCCTAGGTATATTCTTGTCCAACTAGGGTTTTTAACCAATCTTGTGCATCAAATAGATGTGTTAAGAGTGTTTGGATGATCAATTAGGTCATTTTCGTCCTCCCTAGGCTTATTCTTGTCCAATTAGGGTTTTTAACCAATTTTGTGCATCCAATAATTTTGTTTGTGTCATTGAATTAATATTTAGGTCATTTTCGTCCTCCCTAGGCATATTCTTGTCCAATTAGGGTTTTTAACCAATCTTGTGCATCCAATAGGTGTGTTTGTGTCATTGGATGATCAATTAGGTCATTTTCGTCCTCCCTAGGCTTATTCTTGTCCAATTAGGGTTTTTAACCAATCTTGTGCATCCAATAACTTTGTTTGTGTCATTGAATTAATATTTAGGTCATTTTCCTCCTCCCTAGGCATATTGTTGTCCAATTTGGGTTTTTAACCAATTTTGTGCATCCAATAGGTGTGTTTGGGTCATTGGATGATCAATTAGGTCATTTTCGTCCTCCCTAGGCTTATTCTTGTCTAATTAGGGTTTTAATCAATCTTGTGCATCCAATAAGTTCATTTGTGTCATTGGATTAACATTTATGTCTTTTTCGTCCTCCCTAGGCATATTCTTGTCCAATTAGGGTTTTTAACCAATCTTGTGCTTCCTATAGGTGTGTTTGTGTCATTGGATGATCAATTAGGTCATTTTCGTCCTCCCTAGGCTTATTCTTGTCCAATTAGGGTTTTTAACCAATCTTGTGCATCCAATAAGTTCATTTGTGTCATTGGATGATCAATTAGGTCATTTTCATCCTCCCTAGGTATATTCTTGTCCAACTAGGGTTTTTAACCAATCTTGTGCATCCAATAGATGTGTTTGTGTCTTTGGATGATCAATTAGGTCATTTTCGTCCTCCCTAGGCTTATTCTTGTCCAATTAGGGTTTTTAACCAATCTTGTGCATCCAATAGGTGTGTTTGTGTCATTGGATGATCAATTAGGTCATTTTCGTCCTCCCTAGGCTTATTCTTGTCCAATTAGGGTTTTTAACCAATCTTGTGCATCCAATAACTTTGTTTGTGTCATTGAATTAATATTTAGGTCATTTTCCTCCTCCCTAGGCATATTCTTGTCCAATTAGGGTTTTTAAACAATCTTGTGCTTCCAATAGGTGTGTTTGTGTCATTGGATGATCAATTAGGTCATTTTCGTCCTCCCTACGCTTATTCTTGTCCAATTAGGGTTTTTAACCAATCTTGTGCATCCAATAGGTGTGTTTGTGTCATTGGATGATCAATTAGGTCATTTTCGTCCTCCCTAGGCTTATTCTTTTCTAATTAGGGTTTTTAACCAATCTTGTGCATCCAATAGGTGTGTTTGTGTCATTGGATGATCAATTAGGTCATTTTCGTCCTCCCTAGGCTTATTCTTGTCCAATTAGGGTTTTTAACCAATCTTGTGCATCCAATAAGTTGAGTTGTGTCATTGGATTAACATTTAGGTCATTTTCGTCCTCCCTAGGCTTATTCTTGTCCAATTAGGGTTTTTAACCAATCTTGTGCATTTAATAAGTTCATTTGTGTCATTGGATTGACATTTAGGTCATTTTCGTCCTCCCTAGGCATATTCTTGTTCAATTAGAGTTTTAGACCAATCTTGTGCATCCAATAGGTGTGTTTGTGTCATTGGATGATCTATTAGGTTATTTTCGTCCTCCCTAGGCTTATTCTTGTCCAATTAGGGTTTTTAACTAATCTTGTGGATCCAATAAGTTCATTTGTGTCATTGGAAGATCAATTAGGTCATTTTCGTCCTCCCTAGGCTTATTCTTGTTCAATTAGGGTTTTTAACCAATCTTGTGCATCCAATAGGTGTGTTTGTGTCATTGGATGATCAATTAGGTCATTTTCGTCCTCCCTAGGCTTATTCTTGTCCAATTAGGGTTTTTAACCGATCTTGTGCATCCAATAGGTGTGTTTGTGTCATTGGATGATCAATTAGGTCATTTTCGTCGTCCATAGGCTTATTCTTGTCCAATTAGGGTTTTTAACCAATCTTGTGCATCCAATAGGTGTGTTTGTGTCATTGGATGATCAATTAGGTCATTTTCGTCCTCCCTAGGCATATTCATGTCCAACTAGGGGTTTTAACCAATCTTGTGCATCCAATAGGTGTGTTTGTGTCATTGGATGATCAATTTGGTCATTTTCGTCCTCCCTATGCTTATTCTTGTCCAATTAGGGTTTTTAACCAATCTTGTGCATGCAATAAGTTCATTTGTGTCATTGAAATAATATTTAGGTCATTTTCGTCATTCCTAGGCATATTCTTGTCCAATTAGGGTTTTTAACCAATCTTGTGCATCCAATAGGTGTGTTTGTGTCATTGGATGATCAATTAGGTCATTTTCGTCCTCCCTAGGCTTATTCTTGTCCAATTAGGGTTTTTAACCAATCTTGTGCATCCAATAAGTTGAGTTGTGTCATTGGATTAACATTTAGGTCATTTTCGTCCTCCCTAGGCTTATTCTTGTCCAATTAGGGTTTTTAACCAATCTTGTGCATCCAATAAGTTCATTTGTGTCATTGGATTAACATTTAGGTCATTTTCGTTCTCCCTAGGCATTTTCTTGTCCAATTAGGGTTTTTAACCAATCTTGTGCATCCAATAGGTGTATTTGTGTCATTGGATGATAAATTAGGTTATTTTCGTCCTCCCTAGGCTTATTCTTGTCCAATTAGGGTTTTTAACCAATCTTGTGCATCCAATAGGTGTGTTTGTGTCATTGGATGATCAATTAGGTCATTTTCGTCCTCCCTAGGCATATTCTTGTCTAATTAGGGTTTTTAACCAATCTTGTGCATCCAATTGGTGTGTTTGTGTCATTGGATGATCAATTAGGTCATTTTCGTCTTCCATAGGCTTATTCTTGTCCAATTAGGGTTTTTAACCAATCTTGTGCATCCAATAAGTTGAGTTGTGTCATTGGATTAACATTTAGGTCATTTTCGTCCTCCCTAGGCATATTCTTGTCCAATTAGGGTTTTTAACCAATCTTGTGCATCCAATAGGTGTGTTTGTGTCATTGGATGATCAATTAGGTCATTTTCGTCCTCCCTAGGCTTATTCTTGTCCAATTAGGGTTTTTAACCAATCTTGTGCATCCGATAAGTTTGTTTGTGTCATTGAATTAATATTCAGGTCATTTTCGTCCTCCCTAGGCTTATTCTTGTCCAATTAGAGTTTTTAACCAATCTTGTGCATCCAATAGGTGTATCTGTGTCATTGGATGATCAATTAGGTCATTTTCGTCCTCCCTAGGCATATTCTTGTCCAATTAGGGTTTTTAACCAATCTTGTGCATCCAATAGGTGTGTTTGTGTTATTGGATGATCAATTAGGTCATTTTCGTCCTCCCTAGGCTTATTCTTGTTCAATTAGGGTTTTTAACCAATCTTGTGCATCCAACAAGTTTGTTTATGTCATTGAATTAATATTTAGGTCATTTTCGTCCTCCCTAGGCATATTCTTGTCCAATTAGGGTTTTTAACCAATCTTGTGCATCCAATAGGTGTGTTTGTGTCATTGGATGATCAATTAGGTCATTTTCGTCCTCCCTAGGCTTATTCTTGTCCAATTAGGGTTTTTAACCAATCTTGTGCATCCAATAAGTTGAGTTGTGTCATTGGATTAACATTTAGGTCATTTTCGTCCTCCCTAGGCTTATTCTTGTCCAATTAGGGTTTTTATCCAATCTTGTGCATCCAATAGGTGTGTTTGTGTCATTGGATGATCAATTAGGTCATTTTCGTCCTCCATAGGCTTATTCTTTTCCAATTAGGGTTTTTAACCAATCTTTTGCATCCAATAAGTTGAGTTGTGTCATTGGATTAACATTTAGGTCATTTTCGTCCTCCCTAGGCTTATTCTTGTCCAATTAGGGTTTTTAACCAATCTTGTGCATCCAATAAGTTGAGTTGTGTCATTGGATTAACATTTAGGTCATTTTCGTCCTCCCTAGGCTTATTCTTGTCCAATTAGGGTTTTTAACCAATCCTGTGCATCCAATAGGTGTGTTTGTGTCATTGGATGATCAATTAGGTCATTTTCGTCCTCCATAGGCTTATTCTTGTCCAATTAGGGTTTTTAACCAATCTTGTGCATCCAATAAGTTGAGTTGTGTCATTGGATTAACATTTAGGTCATTTTCGTCCTCCCTAGGCTTATTCTTGTCCAATTAGGGTTTTTAACCAATCTTGTGCATCCAATAAGTTCATTTGTGTCATTGGATTAACATTTATGTCGTTTTCGTCCTCCCTAGGCATATTCTTGTCCAATTAGGGTTTTTAACCAATCTTGTGCATCCAATAGGTGTGTTTGTGTCATTGGATGATCAATTAGGTAATTTTCGTCCTCCCTAGGCTTATTCTGGTCCAAATAGGGTTTTTAACCAATCTTGTGCATCCAATAGGTGTGTTTGTGTCATTGGATGATCAATTAGGTCATTTTCGTCCTCCCTAGGCATATTCTTGTCCAATTAGGGTTTTTAACCAATCTTGTGCATCTTATAGGTGTGTTTGTGTCATTGGATGATCAATTAGGTCATTTTCGTCCTCCCTAGGCTTATTCTTGTCCAATTAGGGTTTTTAACCAATCTTGTGCATCCAATAGGTGTGTTTGTGTCATTGGATGATCAATTAGGTCATTTTCGTCCTCCCTAGGCTTATTCTTGTCCAATTAGGGTTTTTAACCAATCTTGTGCATCCAATAAGTTGAGTTGTGTCATTGGATTAACATTTAGGTCATTTTCGTCCTCCCTAGGCATATTCTTGTCCAATTAGGGTTTTTAACCAATCTTGTGCATCCAATTGGTGTGTTTGTGTCTTTGGATGATCAATTAGGTCATTTTCGTCCTCCCTAGGCTTATTCTTGTCCAATTAGGGTTTTTAACCAATCTTGTGCATCCAATAAGTTGAGTTGTGTCATTGGATTAACATTTAGGTCATTTTCGTCCTCGCTAGGCTTATTCTTGTCCAATTAGGGTTTTTAACCAATCTTGTGCATCCAATAGGTGTGTTTATGTCATTGGATGATCAATTAGGTCATTTTCGTCCTCCCTAGGCTTATTCTTGTCCAATTAGGGTTTTTAACCAATCTTGTGCATCCAATAAGTTGATTTGTGTCATTGGATTAACATTTAGGTCATTTTCGTCCTCCCTAGGCTTATTCTTGTCCAATTACGGTTTTTAACCAATCTTGTGCATCCAATAGGTGTGTTTGTGTCATTGGATGATCAATTAGGTCATTTTCGTCCTCCATAGGCTTATTCTTGTCCAATTAGGGTTTTTAACCAATCTTGTGCATCCAATAAGTTGAGTTGCGTCATTGGATTAACATTTAGGTCATTTTCGTCGTCCCTAGGCTTATTCTTGTCCAATTAGGGTTTTTAACCAATCTTGTGCATCCAATAGGTGTGTTTGTGTCATTGGATGATCAATTAGGTCATTTTCATCCTCCCTAGGCTTATTCTTGTCCAATTAGGGTTTTTAACCGATCTTGTGCATCCAATAGGTGTGTTTGTGTCATTGGATGATCAATTAGGTCATTTTCGTCCTCCTTAGGCATATTCTTGTCTAATTAGGGTTTTTAACCAATCTTGAGCATCCAATAGGTGTGTTTGTGTCATTGGATGATCAATTAGGTCATTTTCGTCCTCCCTAGGCTTATTCTTGTCCAATTAGGGTTTTTAACCAATCTTGTGCATCCAATAAGTTGAGTTGTGTCATTGGATTAACATTTAGGTCATTTTCGTCCTCAATAGGCTTATTCATGTCCAATTAGGGTTTTTAACCAATCTTGTGCATTTAATAAGTTCATTTGTGTCATTGGATTACCATTTAGGTCATTTTCGTCCTCCTTAGGCATATTCTTGTCCAATTAGAGTTTTAGACCAATCTTGTGCATCCAATAGGTGTGTTTGTGTCATTGGATGATCAATTAGGTTATTTTCGTCCTCCCTAGGCTTCTTCTTGTCCAATTAGGGTTTTTAACTAATCTTGTGCATCCAATAAGTTCATTTGTGTCATTCGATGATCAATTAGGTCATTTTCGTCCTCCCTAGGCATATTCTTGTCCAATTAGGGTTTTTAACCAATCTTGTGCATCCAATAGGTGTGTTTGTGTCATTGGATGATCAATTAGGTCATTTTCGTCCTCCCTAGGCTTATTCTTGTCCAATTAGGGTTTTTAACCGATCTTGTGCATCCAATAGGTGTGTTTGTTTCATTGGATGATCAATTAGGTCATTTTCGTCCTCCCTAGGCATATTCTTGTCCAATTAGGATTTTTAACCAATCTTGTGCATCCAATAGGTGTGTTTGTGTCATTGGATGATCAATTAGGTCATTTTCGTCCTCCCTTTGCATATTCTTGTCCAATTAGGGTTTTTAACCAATCTTGTGCGTCCGATAGATGTGTTTGTGTCATTGGATGATCAATTAAGTCATTTTCGTCCTCCATAGGCTTATTCTTGTCCAACTAGGGTTTTTAACCAATCTTGTGCATCCAATAAGTTGAGTTGTGTCATTGGATTAACATTTAGGTCATTTTCGTCCTTCCTAGGCTTATTCTTGTCCAATTAGGGTTTTTAACCAATCTTGTGCATCCAATAAGTTCATTTGTGTCATTGGATTAACATTTAGGTCATTTTCGTCCTCCCTAGGCATATTCTTGTCCAATTAGGGTTTTTAACCAATCTTGTGCATCCAATAGGTGTGTTTGTGTCATTGGATGATCAATTAGGTCATTTTCGTCCTCCCTAGGCATATTCTTGTCCAGTTAGGGATTTTAACCAATCTTGTGCATCCAATAGGTGTGTTTGTGTCATTGGATGATCAATTAGGTCATTTTCGTCCTCCCTAGGCATATTTTTGTCCAATTAGGGTTTTTAACCAATCTTGTGCATCCAATAGGTGTGTTTGTGTCATTGGATGAACAATTAGGTCATTTTCGTCCTCCCTAGGCTTATTCTTGTCCAATTAGGGTTTTTAACCAATCTTGTGCATCCAATAAGTTGAGTTGTGTCATTGGATTAACATTTAGGTCATTTTCGTCCTCCCTAGGCTTATTCTTGTCTAATTAAGGTTTTTAACCAATCTTGTGCATCCAAAAAGTTCATTTGTGTCATTGGATTAACATTTAGGTCATTTTCGTCCTCCCTAGGCATATTCTTGTCCAATTAGGGTTTTTAACCAATCTTGTGCATCCAATAGGTGTGTTTGTGTCATTGGATGATCAATTAGGTCATTTTCGTCCTCCCTAGGCTTATTCTTGTCCAATTAGGGTTTTTAACCAATCTTGGGCATCCAATAAGTTAATTTGTGTCATTGGATGATCAATTAGGTCATTTTCGTCCTCCCTAGGCATATTCTTGTCCAGTTAGGGTTTTTAACCAATCTTGTGCATCCAATAGGTGTGTTTGTGTCATTGGATGATCAATTAGGTCATTTTCGTCCTCCCTAAGCTTATTCTTGTCCAATTAGGGTTTTTAACCAATCTTGTGCATCCAATAGGTGTGTTTTTGTCATTGGATGATCAATTAGGTCATTTTCGTCCTCCCTAGGCATATTCTTGTCCAATTAGGGTTTTTAACGAATCTTGTGCATCCAATAGGTGTGTTTGTGTCATTGGATGATCAATTAGTTCATTTTCGTCCTTCCTAGGCATATTCTTGTCAAATTAGGGTTTTTAACCAATCTTTTGCATCCAATAGGTGTGTCTGTGTCATTGGATGATCAATTAGGTCATTTTCGTCCTCCTTAGGCATATTCTTGTCCAATTAGGGTTTTAACCAATCTTGTGTAACCAATAGGTGTGTTTGTGTCATTGGATGATCAATTAGGTCAGTTTCGTCCTCCCTAGGCTTATTCTTGTCCAATTAGGGTTTTTAACCAATCTTGTGCATCCAATAAGTTGAGTTGTGTCATTGGATTAACATTTAGGTCATTTTCGTCCTCCCTAGGCTTATTCTTGTCCAATTAGGGTTTTTAACCAATCTTGTGCATCCAATAACTTGGTTTGTGTCCTTGAATTAATATTTAGGTCATTTTCGTCCTCCCTAGGCATATTCTTGTCCAATTAGGGTTTTTAGCCAATCTTGTGCTTCCAATAGGTGTGTTTGTGTCATTGGAAGATCAATTAGGTCATTTTGGTCCTCCCTAGGCTTATTCTTGTCCAATTATGGTTTTTAACCAATCTTGTGCATCCAATAAGTTGAGTTGTGTCATTGGATTAACATTTAGGTCATTTTCGTCCTCCCTAGGCTTATTCTTGTCCAATTAGGGTTTTTAACCAATCTTGTGCATCCAATAAGTTGAGTTGTGTCATTGGATTAACATTTAGGTCATTTTCTTCCTCCCTAGGCTTATTCTTGTCCAATTAGGGTTTTTAATCAATCTTGTGCATCGAATAACTTTGTTTGTGTCCTTAAAATAATATTTAGGTCATTTTCGTCCTCCCTAGGCATATTCTTGTCCAATTAGGGTTTTTAACCAATCTTGTGCTTCCAATAGGTGTGTTTGTGTCATTGGAAGATCAAGTAGGTCATTTTCGTCCTCCCTAGGCTTATTCTTGTCCAATTAGGGTTTTTAACCAATCTTGTGCATCCAATAAGTTTGTTTGTGTCATTGAATTAATATTTAGGTCATTTTCGTCCTCCCTAGGCATATTCTTGTCCAATTAGAGTTTTTAACGAATCTTGTGCATCCAGTAGGTGTGTTTGTGTCATTGGATGATCAATTAGGTCATTTTCGTCCTCCCTAGGCTTATTCTTGTCCAATTAGGGTTTTTAACCAATCTTGTGCATCCAATAAGTTGAGTAGTGTCATTGGATTAACATTTAGGTCATTATCGTCCTCCCTAGTCATATTCTTGTCCAATTAGGGTTTTTAACCAATCTTGTGCATCCAATAACTTTGTTTGTGTCCTTGAATTAATATTTAGGTCATTTTCGTCCTCGCTATGCATATTCTTGTCCAATTAGTGTTTTTAACCAATCTTGTGCATCCAATAGGTGTGTTGGCGGCAATGGATGATCAATTAGGTCATTTTCGTCCTCTCTAGGCTTATTCTTGTCCAATTAGGGTTTTTAACCAATCTTGTGCATCCAATAGGTGTGTTTGTGTCATTGGATGATCAATTAGGTCATTTTCGTCCTCCCTAGGCTTATTCTTGTCCAATTAGGGTTTTTAACCAATCTTGTGCATCCAATAAGTTGAGTTGTGTCATTGGATTAACATTTAGGTCATTTTCGTCCTCCCTAGGCTTATTCTTGTCCAATTAGGGTTTTTAACCAATCTTGTGCATCCAATAAGTTGAGTTGTGTCATTGGATTAACATTTAGGTCATTTTCGTCCTCCCTAGGCTTAGTCTTGTCCAATAAGGGTTTTTAACCAATCTTGTGCATCCAATAGGTGTGTTTGTGTCATCGGATGATCAATTAGGTCATTTTCGTCCTCCCTAGGCTTATTCTTGTCCAATTAGGATTTTTAACCAATCTTGAGCATCCAATAAGTTTGTTTGTTTCATTGAATTAATATTTAGGTCATTTTCGTCCTCCCTAGGCATATTCTTGTCCAATTAGGGTTTTTAACCAATGTTGTGCATCCAATAGGTGTGTTTGTGTCATTGGATGATCAATTAGGTCATTTTCGTCCTCCCTAGGCTTATTCTTGTCCAATTAGGGTTTTTAACCAATCTTGTGCATCCAATAAGTTGAGTTGTGTCATTGGATTAACATTTAGGTCATTTTCGTCCTCCCTAGGCATATGCTTGTCCAATTAGGGTTTTTAACCAATCTTGTGCATCCAATAGGTGTGTTTGTGTCATTGGATGATCAATTAGGTCATTTTCCTCCTCCCTAGGCTTATTCTTGTCCAATAAGGGTTTTTAACCAATCTTGTGCATCCAAAAAGTTCATTTTTGTCATTTGATTAACATTTAAGTCATTTTCGTCCTCCCTAGGCATATTCTTGTCCAATTATGGTTTTTAACCAATCTTGTGCATCCAATAGGTGTGTTTGTGTGATTGGATGATCAATTAGGTAATTTTCGTCCTCCCTAGGCTTATTCTTGTCCAATTAGGGTTTTTAACCAATCTTGTGCATCCAATAGGTGTGTTTGTGTCATTGGATGATCAATTAGGTCATTTTCGTCCTCCGTAGGCATATTCTTGTCCAATTAGGGTTTTTAACGAATCTTGTGCATCCAATAGGTGTGTTTGTGTCATTGGATGATCAATTAGGTCATTTTCGTCCTCCCTAGGCTTATTCTTGTCCAATTAGGGTTTTTAACCAATCTTGTGCATCCAATAAGTTGAGTTGTGTCATTGGATTAACATTTAGGTCATTTTCGTCCTCCCTAGGCTTATTCTTGTCCAATTAGGGTTTTTAACCTATCTTGTGCATCCAATAAGTTCATTTGTGTCATTGGATTAACATTAAGGTCATTTTCGTCCTCCCTCGGCATATTCTTGTCCAATTAGGGTTTTTAACCAATGTTGTGCATCCAATAGGTGTGTTTGTGTCATTGGATGATCAATTAGGTTATTTTCGTCCTCCCTCGGCATATTCTTGTCCAATTAGGGTTTTTAACCAATCTTGTGCATCCAATAGGTGTGTTTGTGTCATTGGATGATCAATTAGGTCATTTTCGTCCTCCCTAGGCATATTCTTGTCCAATTAGGGTTTTTAACGAATCTAGTGCATCCAATTGGTGTGTTTGTGTCATTGGATGATCAATTAGGTCATTTTCTTCCTCCCTAGGCTTATTCTTGTCCAATTAGGGTTTTTAACCAATCTTGTGCATCCAATAGGTGTGTTTGTGTCATTGGATGATCAATTAGGTAATTTTCGTCCTCCCTAGGCTTATTCTTGTCCAATTAGGGTTTTTAACCAATCTTGTGCATCCAATAAGTTGAGTTGTGTCATTGGATTAACATTTAGGTCATTTTCGTCCTCCCTAGTCTTATTCTTGTCCAATTAGGGGTTTTAACCAATCTTGTGCATCCAATAGGTGTGTTTGTGTCATTGGATGATCAATTAGGTCATTTTCGTACTCCCTAGGCTTATTCTTGTCCAATTAGGGTTTTTAACCAATCTTGTGCATCCAATGAGTTGAGTTGTGTCATTGGATTAACATTTAGGTCATTTTCGTCCTCCCTAGGCTTATTCTTGTCCAATTAGGGTTTTTAACCAATCTTGTGCATCCAATAAGTTCATTTGTGTCCTTGGATTAACATTTAGGTCATTTTCGTCCTCCCTAGGCATATTCTTGTCCAATTATGGTTTTTAACCAATCTTGTGCATCCAATAGGTGTGTTTGTGTCATTGGATGATCAATTTGGTTATTTTCGTCCTCCCTAGGCTTATTCTTGTCCAATTAGGGTTTTTAACCAAACTTGTGCATCCAATAGGTGTGTTTGTGTCATTGGATGATCAATTAGGTCATTTTCGTACTCCCTAGGCTTATTCTTGTCCAATTAGGGTTTTTAACCAATCTTGTGCATCCAATGAGTTGAGTTGTGTCATTGGATTAAAATTTAGGTCATTTTCGTCCTCCCTAGGCTTATTCTTGTCCAATTAGGGTTTTTAACCAATCTTGTGCAGCCAATAAGTTCATTTGTGTCCTTGGATTAACATTTAGGTCATTTTCGTCCTCCCTAGGCATATTCTTGTCCAATTATGGTTTTTAACCAATCTTGTGCATCCAATAGGTGTGTTTGTGTCATTGGATGATCAATTAGGTTATTTTCGTCTTCCCTAGGCTTATTCTTGTCCAATTAGGGTTTGTAACCAATCTTGTGCATCCAATAGGTGTGTTTATGTCATTGGATGATCAATTAGGTCATTTTCGTCCTCCCTAGGCTTATTCTTGTCCAATTAGGGTTTTTAACCAATCTTGTGCATCCAATAAGTTGATTTGTGTCATTGGATTAACATTTAGGTCATTTTCGTCCTACCTAGGCTTATTCTTGTCCAATTAGGGTGTTTAACCAATCTTGTGCATCCAATAAGTTGATTTGTGTCATTGGATTAACATTTAGGTCATTTTCGTCCTCCGTAGGCTTATTCTTGTCCAATTAGGGTTTTTAACCAATCTTGTGCATCCAATAGGTGTGTTTGTGTCATTGGATGATCAATTAGGT